>VZTL01066936.1:0-13343 GCA_013400535.1 Scopus umbretta | reverse complement strand
TATGTGTGTGTATATATATGTATCTTTATATATACCTAAACACATAATGTCCATATAGCACATATACATATGGGGGGGTGTCTGTGTATATGCATATATATATATGCACACATATCTGCATATAGATCATACATATAAACATACATATGCATGTATGTATATTTGTATTACAGATACATAAGCCAGCTCTTCTTCTATTCCCTTCTGACCTCTTCTCTTCTGCTGTTTCAGTCCTGGCACTGTTACACCACATTCTGCTTGACCCTGTGATGATGATGCAGTCCTGCATGGGGTTAGCTGTATGTTTTGGGGTTTTCTTTTAGTATGGTTTTTTTAAAAACCACCTGTTCCCAGAGACTATCCCTTGAGCTTTACACCTGACAAAGCCCTCTGGGTTTTACCGTGATTCAAATGGTACCTTCATAATACTTATGTTTAGCTTTGCTAAACATATTTTTGATGCTTTTAACATGAACAACTCTCATTTCATTGACTGTAACTGCAGAATACTTTTACCAAAATTTAATTATAAACCTAGTAATTATGATATTAAATTACTATATATTAACTTATAATCTTAATGTGGCTTAATGATAACAGCAACAAAACCAGACATGATAAGAACTTACAATTAATTGCTCCATAGTACAGATGATTTACACTCTTTCAAGAGGCAAGATGGTGCTAGGAGAGGCAGACTCAGTTCCCAGCACTCAGAACTTTTATACAAAGAAAATTTTTTTTTTTTTTTTTAACAACTACTCCTTTTCACTTTCTCAGTGAACTCCATGTCTTTTTTTTATGGTGCAGCAGGCCTGGCTTTGCAAATTTTCATTCTTCTGGTTTGCAATACCAGAACCATACTACTATCTGTGTGAATAAGGCATTTTCTCCAAGAACATGCCTAATAGCTAGAGTCAGTCTACCAGATGGGTTGTAAAACACTTTGAAACAACTCCACTCAAAGGATATTATACTCCTGAAGCTGTATGTTTGTTTTATTATAAACAGAGCTTTCTAAGTAAAAAACATAGAAATGCTGTCTACTTCTGAAGCAAACTGACATGTGGAGCCATGCTAGATCTCTGCTGAAACAGAATTTAATTTATCACTCCCCCTAAATATCAAAGGGGCTTGAGGAGGAGCCTTATCACTTTTGGTCTTTTTAACTGAAAGATATTGTGGGTGACTGAAAAGCCCACATAGTTTTAATTTACTCATCTGCTTGGTAGGCATTAGATTGTCCCTCTCCAGCGAGCTGATTTCAGGCCTTCCCTAGTCTAGCTCCTGCAACCTCAGCAGCAACCCTGCAGGTGTGAGGAGCACCTTTGTAGCTGTTTTTTTCCCTTCTAATCACAGCAGAGAAAGCCCTGCAAACCTCAGTGCTCAGCTGCAGGCAGAATATCTGTCCAGAGAAGCAGTCCTGGGGGGACCTCTTTGTGGAGGACAGGACTGAACCACTGGCCACAGACACGGCGGCTCCCACATGACGTGGCAGCTCCCACATGCTCGCCTGCGCCAGGGCTTCCTGCAAACGCCACCACCAGACATGTTGAGCCCATTTCAGACTGTACCTTGTCAGCCATATCCATTCATGATATCCTTTAATTATAAAATGGTCCTTTGTACAATTTTTGTGCAATGCAAGATGATGCAAGGCAAAGCAGTCTGCTTGACTGTGTCAAACCAGCAGGTCTAATAATTCTCCCAAGAAGCAGGGAGACAAGTCAACACATTTCTGCACCACAGAAGTACCATCGGCCCTTCGGTGAGCTCGTGACACTATTTGCCTTCTCTTCTAGGGTGTGATTTTCCTGCCTGAAGTTAGTAATAAAAGTTCCCCCAACAACTCACACTTGATCTAAGCTCCAAAATGTGCCATGCATATGAAAGACGGCATCCATAGATGAAAAAAGAGCAGAAGCACTGATTCCAAACAGCCACCATCTACAGTCACCAATTTATTCCTTCAAAACCTGAGAAACTGAAATTGTCCCTGCAAAAACACAATTAGCATGCACATTATGATTCATCAAACACCACCCATAAGAGAAAAGCTAAGCGGATTTTTTTAATCTGAGTTTGTACAGGCTTTTCTGTCATTCTTTAAGCAGCCTCATTATTATTTTTTCCCATAATTTGTATAAAGTACTTAGCATTCAAAACAGATCCTTTTTAACCTTTTGCCCAACTTAGCTTTTTGTACTTTTTTAAAAAAAAGGGGGGGGAGGGTGGAGATGGAAAGGGAGAGAAACCCTTTAAGTACCCTGGGCCTGGGTTCCTTCAGTATGCAGGCTGTAAATGTTTTACTTTGATTTGAGATACATGACAATAAATTAGGGGACATTTATCAAAGCTGCTTTGTTGCATTGCTGACAAAAGCTGCTTTTTGCATAAATTACTGCATTATACAAATACACTTAGCAGGATCCTGTTTCTTTGATGTTAGTGGAGGAGATTTATGTCCAATGGAGTTTTTATTTATCTGCCCTGTTCACCTCAACAAGGGCAGGACATATTCCTCAATTAGTTCCATACCCCTAGAAATGACATATATATCTCACAACCAGAAGCAGAGAAATTTAAACAAAACAAAACAAAAAAGCAAGTGCACTTTTTCTGGCAAGTCTAAACTACTGTACAGTGTAAAAAGTAAATATTAGGCTGGAGCTGTAGCTTTGAAATCTTTGTTCTCAGGCTGCTTTGAAAACTATTTAAGTAAGCTAATTTTGACAAAACAATATTCCCTTTGCAGAAAAGCTTTTCTAGATTTCATTAAGAGACTAAGTAAATACAAGTCCATTTCAACAAATACTCGATAGCCGAATAAGTAGGTTAAAAGAATAGATTCCCTGGGCAGTAATCCTCTCTGGAACTGTATTTATGCTAAAATCTCTTCCAATGAATATCTAATAAACTAATGAAGGCCATCTTAGGCTAAATGGTGAATTAGGATGGTTAAAAAGGAACTTGTCAAATGAATAAATTGACTAAACAGTTACATTACTTAAATGAATACAGAATCTCTTGAAAACCATTTCTGAGTGCTATTCTTCTGTCACTCACCATCTCCATACCTCAGCCTACACGTAATTTATTTTGTTCCTAGGTCAGCGGTTCAAATGCAGCCCTACGAGGCAACTCAGAGCTGTTGCTTTACAATGGCCTGAAATCATTCCAGGGAACTCTTTTCTGTCCCAGATCTAAAAAGAAATAGAAACAAAAAGCAGAAATTTATTGTTGCCCTCCACTTAATATATATATAATGATGTTTGTCAGTCTTCAGTGTGTTTTTTTAATCAACGCCAGCATATCGCTGAGCAAGACCATGCAGAGGAGATGGTCTGTATTGGAGACTACTAGTTACAGTCCAAAAGTCGTCAGGACCTGTGTTAACTTTAAAACTAAGCCAGTGAAATGAAAGATTTGATGATGAGAGGGATGAATCAGCTCAAGCAGACTGTTTGGAGCATTGTCTTCCCCACCCTTGGATAGTCTTTTCCCAAAACTGGAGAGAAGTCCCTACATCTCTGGAGCCCTCCGCTGAAGCTAAAAGGGCTATAATTGATTCCTCTCATATTTCACACTCTCTTTACTGGCCTTTGCCAGGCACTTTTTTTGATGAAAATATTTCCATCGGAATGATTTGAGCTTTTGTTCATTCATGTCTATGAAGTCATTGAAGGTTTTCAACTGACAATAAAATAATTCTTTTTCTAACATAGTTATAAAATTTCATTAGCAAACTCTTGGTTTATTTGAAAGAAAATATATTCTTACATGTTAATAATTTTTTTTTTAATCAGATCACACCCTTTTTCAAAAAGAGCTTTTTCCTGGAAAAAGCTCTCTCCCTTTGCCTCTATCCACCCCTAAGAAAAAAAAAAAGAGAGTGAGATCCTATGAACATTTAATGAAGACAGGAAAACAATACAATTATACAAAAATAGATTTCCATTATTCAGGCAGCTCTGGGGAACAGATTCCACACAGTGCATTTCAATGATCCCAGACAATGGATTACTATCATAATTTGTTCTTAAAGTCTGTTTAATTGGCTTACTTAGCCACCTGTTCAAAATAGTTACCATGAAAACAGTGGTTTTGCTGAATTTCTGAGTCCAACCTTTCATCCTTCATCTTGCCTCCTTCTCCCATTCTGGCCGTTATAAAATATCGAGCAATGCTTAACACAGATTTAAAAATAATCTCATAGCCATACAACATATATTTTAACTAATCAGGAAGGAGCTGCAAAGTAACAATAACATGCTAATCAGGGCATTTACTCACTGTCAGCTCTGTCTGTTCCTGGGTGAGTGTCAATTTATTACATCCCACTGCACATATAATAATGGGGGAAAAAATGTAAAGAATGATATGCATGTTTAATGTATGTAAATAGACAGATAGTTACTATGCACCCCTCTAGCTGAATTATATCAGCCAATTTCACATTAAGAAGTTCCATAAAAAGCAGTAAAAATACGAGAGGAAATTCAGCCAAGGACTTTGAAAATGCCCGTTCTTTCACAAAATTTAAAAAAAAAAAAAAAAGCAAGCGGAGTTAAAGGCATGAACTTCCATTTAGCGCCACTTACCACATTAAAAAAAAAAAAAGTTATAAAGCACTGGGGCACCCTTTGTTTCCTGCCGTGAGTCAGATTGCTTTCCCCAAGACTGAGGTAAAGTATTTTTGCAGGACAGCAGATTCTAAGAAATAGAGGGGTTCAGCAGTAGAGTGTAATTAGCACTCTCTAAAACTGGAGCTACAATGTAAACAGCTCGAGTCTTCATTGCACAAAGCAAACAAACAATCCCAGCTGAGAATTCCCTGGCAGGGCTGGAGCAAATACGGCCCTCGCTGCTGACTGCTGTTATTGCTATGGTTGCTTAATCTAAACAGACAGCAGCATGTAAAAATGTAAATATTTGATATTTGTTAATACAGTCCTAAGTTATTGCTCTAGCCGGCTGTTTTGGTCTTCATGCATAGGGACGCCTATGTGCAACCCACTCTTCATAGATTTCAGTAGAGGAGTATTTTTAAGAAGCCATTATCTAAACTGCTGATGTAATAAGGCACCGGTATATGAAATACACTTAATAACTCAACTTTAGTTATTTATTGTGAATGAGGGTGCATTCTCCTTGATTCCATTTCCCAGCGAAATATAAGTGGAGCTTTCATCATGAGTGCTTGAATTTATGGCAAGCAGACCAAGTGACATTAAGAAAGCCACACAATCCCTTCATTCAGGCTTTAATAAGGAAGCCAAGGAAAAATTATCCAAGCTGGTTTGCGGGTGACAGCACAAGAACTTTTTGGAGTCAGAAAGTTAGCACGGAGGCTCCCTGTCAGCCCATTAAAAAGCAAGGTTGGCATTCCCAGATATTGGAACCATGTGTGCAGAGGAATTTTTCTTCTGGTAAGACATTCCAAATATTGTCCCAGAGCCAAACACTTCGGTGTTAGACTAATTTAAGCAGTATGTTGGAATCAGCTCTCAGGACTTTGATCATATGGAGATCGTTTGTTACAAATTGAACTAACCCAGTCTCTATTTCTGGTGGATCAGAACTATGGATTTGTTGAATTAAATGCCTCATTTAATGCAGTTTGCACATGAAAAGAAAGCTGCACTCAGGAATCTGATAGTGAATTTTTCACCTAACCAACAGGTCTACTTTTTTATTACTTTTAAACCTAATCCATACTCAGTCCACACTGTTCTTAATAAGCCCGAGGCTGTTTGGAGTGAAGGTTTAAATCAGCTCATATGTTATGGGGGGAAAGCATCACTGAATTATCAAACCGTGTAATAAGGAACACATTTGAATCCAATTCAAGAAATAATTTTATGAAGAAAAATAAATTAGTCCTCCGTTGTTATTTACCATCCAAATAGCACAGTGCTCTTTCATGACAGCAGTGGAGGGAAAGCTGAAAAATGATTTTGCAGACATACGATTTTCTCCCTGCCTTTCGTTGCTGTCCCCATTTTTGCAGCTGAACTATTGTGAGGGTTAAAAGTGCACAAAATAAAGCATTTCCACATATGGCTGCACTTTCATTTCATTTCTTGAAGTTATAATGTCCTTAACTGTTGATAATGATATTATAAACTGTCATTTAGTGCATTTTGAGTATATTAAATACATGAAACAAAGATGTGTAGTTCCAGCTGGACCCTGATCAGAAACACTGAGATCTGATTCACTAAAACTGCAGATAGCTATGTGCAGGGCTTGCAAGGAGCATTGGGGAACAGGTAGTAGTTGCAATAGTAATAGAATAAAATAAAAGAATAAAATAAAAGAACCTGGTGTTAATTATTACTCCAGGAGTGGGAAAAACTGAAAAATGGGTACCCAAATGATAACTAATAGGAGTCAGTAGCATGCTGCTAGACTGTGGACTGATGCAGGACTCGAGTGTATCAGAATTCTCTGCCTTGGGGAACTCAGGATTTACACCATTTTTAACATATCTTCATCTGGAGTCTCACACAAAATAAAAATGGGAATGCTAGCAATTCCCAGGAATCCTTCCTTTTGGTCCCACAGGAATCTACACAAGAGAGCTTATTTTGAAGGAAATGGGAACACTGGTTTCTGCCCAGAAGGGGCAAAATGAATGTCACCAAATTCACAGCTTTGAAAGGACTGTCTAGCCAAGTTGAAAACCTCCGATATATGGATACAATTTTTTAAGACATGTCTTACTATTTGCCTGGTTTAGCAAAGAGATAATACGCCTTGGTATAAACAGCCTTAGCCCCTTGGTGCCATTACAAGGATATCTGGCCACTGCAGCTGGAAAAGGAATGAAAGCAAAGGGTTAAAAGAAAAGAAAAATCATAAAAATCACAGTCCAGATATAAGCCCTGAGCAAGACCCTTCCTTCCAAATAATCAAGACCTTTATTGGGCCTTAGAGACAGGAATGGAAAATAGTGACATGTAAATAACATGGAAATACCCTAAGCTTGATCAAGGCAAGCTCAATTCTCAGCTCATGCGGATCATGAATTTCCACTGCATTAACACAAGTACTAAGGAAACTGGCCTGAGCCTATGCTGTCCTTAACCAGGCCACGAAGAGTTGATCGTGAGATTGCCACAACTGATGTAGAACACAGGTTACATGGGGGAAAGCAATAACTGTGTCCTGCATTCCAAATCCCAGCCTGGGGTAGAAGTAGGAAGGATTGCCCATGGATTCTTTTTTCTATCTCTCATTGCATGGACAGAGCAGAATTCATTCTTCATAAAGGAAAGAAAAACTCTTCCTTTAAAAAAAAAAAAACCAAAAAAAACCAGTTACATAGCAGATACTGATTTATACACACACACACACACACACACACACACACATATATATATTTTACTGGCAAATAAAGAAAGATCAGATCTTTAATGAAATCAGGATGGGTTTGGGAGGTGAACTTGAGCTGAACTCCCCAGATTTTCATAGAACTTCAATTAAAAGAGTTTCAGAGTAGTTGCTGAAAGCCAAGCACTTGCCATTGAAAGCTTAATTTAAAATGAAAAGCATTTTTATACCACATTTCCCAGTGAAATTCCAGCCCTGATCCTAATTACGTATTTTTGTCTTGAACGATAAGTTTTTTTCTTTTTCAGATAAGCTGTGTAGCAACGTATATAAGTTTTACCCCCAGGTGTTATGACCAGTGCACACATAGTGGCTACACTGACAGAAGAGCCCATCGTTATTGTGCAGAAAATGAATCTACCCTCTCCACTCTAAGACTAGTGGTGAAATTTCAGTCAGCTCTTGTTATCATGTGCATTATATAAGGATTTAGATGTCTGATCAATGCAATGACTAGCAAAAAATGTGATTTTGGGGAAAGGAGTGAAATCTGGCTTCAGAAAACAAAGCAGAACAAAATAATTAAAAATAAAGATGGTGGTTTAATTTCTGCTTACCAGCATATTCTCATACAATCCTAGGAATACAAGGTTAATACAAAGCCTCGCTTTAGGGCCCTTTTGAATACCAGTGGAGTCATGCAACTCAATCCTTGAGCCTTGCTTTGAAAATGTGTTCCTTGCTTGATCAGATGCACTATGATTCAATCTGAGCACCAGCGTCTGGGCGTGGAAAGGGGACACTGACAGTGTTTGAAGACTGACTGAAACTGGACAGTGGATCCTAGAGTATCAATGGCCTGAAAGCATTAAAAGAAATGATCTTGTTTTAACCAAGTACTGGGAAATAAATTACTTTGGAAACCATTTAAATAAATAATACTTTACTGTATAATGAAACATGATGGAATAAGAATTATTCTGAAACTGGTTCAAGTAATGATGGGGGTCGGTGTGCCTAAAATAACAAAATCCAGGACTGTGTCAGGGACATAGTTACCAAGACAAACTTTATGCGCTGTGGGGCTGAATCTCTCCCTCTGCCCAAGTTATCTGCAATGCAATTGAGTAACAAGAGATCTGCAAACTATAGCTGAGCTCTTGGTGTTGTCATGTAAGGAGCAAGTGTTGTAGTTTCATGGTCTCACATGCAAATGGCAACAATAAATAGACTGAAAGGCCTCATTCCAATTAAAACATTAATTTCTGATATTTCTTCTAGTTTTCATTTTACCTTGATCATTTCTTCTGTACTCACTGTAGACCAAAGACTTTTAACTCACTTAAGAAAAGGTAAAAACAAATCGTCCTCAAAAGCTCCCCAGTCTCCTTCCTTTCCTGTATGCTTTGTGAGGACCCTCAAGAGGAGGTATTCCTTCTTTCACCCTTTAGGGAGATCAGCCATGTCCTAGTACCTTCTCTGACCTCATTGCATTCAACAGCTGAGTGGGGAGTAAACACCAAAACTGTGCAGTTTGTAGTTCAGGAGATGAACTGAAAGTTCAGATTGCCAGACATGGATGCTAGTAAAGTTAGTGTGCTGGATTGTCTCATGGGGCTGAATTATGGTCTGAAAATTGTCTGAATACTCTGAATATTCAACTTCCTCATTGTTCATACCCCATGAGATCCTCCTCGTTTATTCCACAGGGGTGGATCCTGCCCTGTTGAAATTTCACAGTGTGAGAGCATCAAGGGGCAGCCAGCTATTTCCATGTTGGTATCGTGTGACTTTGTTGGTGGTTAATGAGAAGCTCCTACAAGAGCCTAGGACTGAAAGGCATCCTGTTAATGTTCATAGCCATTTGTGCCTGACCAGATGTCCAGCAGGACAAATGTGATGAGGGTCTGGAGAGGGATATGGCTGCAGATTTGCTGGGTTGACCAAAGCACCCAGTTTATGCTGACTGGATGTCTACTGATGAAGCAGTAGACAGCTAGTGTGGCATGGACAGATAGCATCTGATCTCGCATACAGACTGCCTAACAACAATTTTTATACCTGCGGCGTGGTGGTATGCCAAATCACATCTCTGTACAGTGTGTTCATGAGATTTGGGTTGGTAACAGAGGCCCTACCACTGGGATTGACATACCATTGAACCATGTACTAAGACAAGCATTTAATATAGAAACAGATAACTATGAGTTAGAGGAAACAGCTTGTGAACTAGTGCCTCCCCTCAGTTTGCTGCAAAGACCTGAGCTGACACCAGCTAAACCAGGCTGCTCCCAAGATGTCCAGGATTTCACAGATAACGAGAACCTTCCAATTGATGTTTTCAGCCTGCTACAATGCAGCAAGGGAAAAATCAAAGCCGATTTTTCTCTCTGCTCATAACTTCCATTCGAACAGTTTCCTATTTTACAAAGAGACTGATGCTATTTAGAATGCCAGATCCATTAAATCTTTTGTTTTTTCTAAGTAAGAAAGAAAATGATTGCTCACAGTTTTATGTGAAGCCATCAATCTTTCCCAAAGCGACTTACGGTACTGAAGAAAATAAACATCACTGTGTATGTAAAGCAGAGCAGAAAGGCTGCAGTCATGGGCAAAGCACTGCTTTCTTTAGCAGTAGCAACATATTAAAGACAAATGTAGTCCACTGAAAGTGACATAAATAAGTGGATTTCCCATCTGAAACATTGTTTTTAGCAAGAGAAGCTTTTAATCCCCTTAAGTTCATTTCTAATCTGTCTTGGAAGTGCTTGTCTAAAGAATATTACATTGATATAAAGGATTTAATTTATTAAAACTAAACAGCAGCCAGCATACTACTAAAGAATATCTTGTACGCAGTACTCTCCCAAATGAATAAAGCTGCTACAGGTAGAAAAAAAAATGCACAAACACTTGGCACAGCATTCATTAAAAATTCACACATTATGTTCCTGTGCTCTCCTGCTCGCTGTGCTTTTCCCAATAAAGCAAACACTTTAGAATTCATAATACCTCTTTATCCCATGTGCACAAGTGACCTCCTCTCCTTTATGCACCTAGCAAATGAACAAGTACAAAAGGGAATAGAGTAAGCAGAAAACTAAACATGCCCTCTCCTACCCAAGAGCATAAAGAGAGGGCAAGCAGAGGTTCTCTGAAGGGTTTAGAGCAGCATCTACCAAGCATACCTCTACCAAGCCAGTGCTTTCGTTACCCATCAGTTTTGGCTGATGCACACTGCGTAGACAGTATCAATTATGCAGTTCATCAGTCAATTAATTTTAAGGGATCTTTCTTACCATAGCAAGTCAAGGAAACAAAAGCTGCCTTCAAACTACATTTAAATCACTCCTTAGACACAAGTTTGGCAGACTATTTAATAAGCAGCAAGAAGCCAACCACCAAGTGACAAAATGGCCTTCTTGTCTCTTCCTGAGGATATGAAAATTTCTCCATGTTTCTAGCAGTCCACCTTGAGACTTCAAGAGAAATTTCCCTGTTTTCTCCATGAGTGCTTTCAGTATGTAAGGCGGTGTCCAAACACAGTAGTTTCAAACAAGGTCCCAGAGATCTTTTAATCCTACAGCCCAATCATGGAAAAGACTTACAGACATTTTGTGAAAATGAGTAACCAGCTGTCTTAAGGGAAGATTTAGTCCACAAGGAACAACCTAGACTTTCAAAAATGTACTGTTATGTATAAGGCCTCTTTCCTGAACTGTGCAATTCAATACAGTATAGATTTTCAGGTTTTTTTTACCTGTGTCTTGCCAAAATAGACATTATTTATGGAGACAATTCTGCTCTGCTATGGCACAGTGTATGCATTGTGACTCATCTTACATTACACCCATTGATTTCTTCTGAAGTCACAACGGAAGCATACCATTGCAAATGAGATCAGTATTTCGTCGCACATTGTTATCACACTGGATCTTAGATGAAATTATACATGACATAGTTTCCATTCATTTTAGTAATGGACAGCAGCCATAATGCCTCCATTTCAAGCTCACATACCTTAAGTCAAGTAGGGTCAAGACTGGTCAGCGCTGGAAGGTCTCCAAAGAAAACCATGGGGCAGGTGGAAGTATTATTCAGGGATTAAGATTTTAAACCTGCAGCGAAACAAGTTTATGAGGAGTCAGTGTATTAGTAGGTGTTTTTCGTGAGGCAGTCTTGGTTTGATGCTGATGCTGACTAAAAAACCCCTAGCCAGTCTGGCCAAAAAAAAAAAAAAAAAGAGTCAGCAAGTCATGCTGGCTTTTGCCCTACTACATGATACTAAAGTAAAGCTGTTCTCATCATATTATATATATGCAGTTATGGCAGTTCTAGCAGTATTGGTACATGGTTGTGTAAGTAGAAGGCAGACTGGCTTTCCTGAGCTCTTGCAAAAGAAAAAGTGTCCATGAAACTGGGGTCTTTCATAGGAAACCATTTTTCTCTGGGTGTTATACAAGTGCACATTTTAAAACAATAAGCAGAGGCAATGACAAAAAACCTCTTCTTTAAGGAAAAAATAATTAGTACAGACAGTAAAGGCTTCTGTCTAACAGGAAATCCCTTTTCTTCCTTGCATTCTTCCCACCATTTTAGACGGTGCTGTAGCACAGTCAAGTGGTACCTACTGACATTTTTATTTTGGGAAAAGCCCATGAAAATATTAAAGCATGAACAAGTCATCAAGTCAGTTTATGAATCAATATACAGATTTCCTCCATGCCCATAGCTGATTTCCATAACCATGAGCATGCTGAAATCCTGTCTAGATGCCAAATCAATTTTTCTTATATATGAACATTACAGCTACTTGAGAAAAGGAATCTGTGCCAAAAACCTCACGCTCTTAACTAATTATTTCTGTGACTCCCTCCTTGCAAAGCACAATGACTGCCACATCAATACACACAACATTTATTAGGAACAGGCACACTTCCCACAGGTTCAGCCTGAGTGCAGCAGCATCCCTGACAAGCTCATCTTCCCAAACTGTGCAGCCAGTCTTTATCACAAGAAATAGTTCTGCTTTTCCCAGGACTTTTTTGCTGTGAAGTACTCGAGCACTTATTGTCTCAGGCAGGGCAGCCTGAAAAGTATGGAAATTCACAGCTCCCCATAAAAGCATCCTGCAGAAAGAACCGTTGTTTGGCATTTGCTTTTGCTGGTCATTGCTACTGGTCTTGCCTAGTGTCATCGTGTCCTCTAATGTGCCCTCCACCCTATAACATCCAGAGACATATAGCTCCTCAAAGATGAAAACCCTTCTGAACCCAAATGTATTGATAACATTAATTTGCACTTTGTTCTGAAGACTTTAGCCACTAACGTGCCTGGATTACGGGAAGAAAGCAATAGTGCTGCTGGGAAACTCTGCTGTAATCCCTTTGCCACGCAGCCTCACCCGTGGGCAGGGGTGCGCTGCTGATGGGATACCCCAATGTTCATAGCAGCTGAGCTGCTCTGTGAATTCATTGCAGGGTCTCCCTCTCACCCAGTCCGGAGCTGCTGTCTGTGGCAGGGACATGAGCACAATACTTCATGTAAATGATTTCCAAGTGGAGGTACTCGTTATTAATGCAGACAGTTCTGAAAGTAAAAGCAAACAGCATTTGGCAGCAAGAACTATTAATGAGAGTGTCATTAGGGAATTTATTCTGCAAACCACACAGTGACTTGCAGGGCTTTCCCTTGCAAGGAATCTTGGAGCAGATGTTGTGCAAGTACCGCTAGCACGGAGCAGGCAAAAAGTGGGGTTAAAGAACCGAGCCAGCACACATGACCAAGTAGGACAAGAGGCTGTCAGGACAGCAGGGCCTGAGGAGATGTGGGTTGTATAGGCAGACCAAAATCATGCTGGTGTAATTAACTACCATTGCACAACTGGGATGGTGCTGGGTAGGTGGTTAGGTCTTGCTTCCATCCTCCAGATATAGTCAGGCTTTCTGGACTTCAGGCACCACTATGCTTCTGAGTGTATGTACATGTGTGTGCACATGCACATGTGT
>VZTL01066929.1:0-14869 GCA_013400535.1 Scopus umbretta | reverse complement strand
AAATTGTTTAAATGTTTGTCAAATGGGGATGTAGGAGTTAGGAAATGCTGTAATGAGAAGTTTTTTCAATACATGAAATAATATATATGCTATGTAATACACACAGTTTGCTATTATTAAGACATTATTGCAGAATTAACAGATTTCAAAAAGACACTATGTAACAGCCAACAAATATGATCTATTGCAAATAAGATCATCTTGTTATACAGCTAGAAGTAATAAACTTATATGGCTAATGGTTGTTTTTCTATATACATTTATCCCTCAGTGGCATTTGAATTTTTTTTGTGTCTTAAAACAACAAAACTTACGGTAAAAGCTCAGAAACAATGAAAATAGAAGGAAAACTAAGGAAAGAGAGGAGGCAAAGAGCACTGCAGAGGAGAACGCTCCTTCAAAAATATGTTTCTATGTTTTTATTTCAAGAATATAATTTTAATGGAAGACTGTAACCTGCCAAGATACAGAGTTGCCTGAACAAAGAGAAAAGGAAACCGTTTGTGCTTTCAGTTTTTATACTATTTTAAGTTTGAAAATTACAATGAAGTTTTAAATTCTCTGGGTTTATAATTAAGTTTTTGAATTTTAAATGCCATTTCCATCTAGTCGACTCCCTCTTTTTGATTTCACTACTGAGAAATGAGAGGATATGGAAAGGTTTGGGGAAAGGACAAAAAAAAAAACTGTGGAGGAAAAAAAAAAAAGGAGACCTATAAGTTTTGTCAAATTAATTAAACAAAATCTCCAAACCTCTCTTCCAAAATGTTTCTTTTTTTCTCCTTATTTTTAATTATGGGGAAGTCCATTTTTGTCTACAAACACCTACTTTGAAAAAAAATTGACTAGTTCTACTTGTTAAATTATTATGGTAGAAGTGAGAACATCTAGCATGTTTCTGAATGGTGTGACAGCTATAATTACCCACACAGGGAATAATTTTTGAGAGTAGAGGGATCTTCAATCCAGGTGTCAAAGACATGGTGAGATCAAGTGGCTGGATACCGAAGCTAGACAAACTCAAGGAGAAGGTAAAAGCAGAGGTTTTTAACAGGGGTGAGTGTGGGGGTGTTATCCACAGGAGTGTCTCATCAGGGAATGCTGCTCTATCTCCACCACTTGGTGACTCACATTGGTAGGATGGCTTTCTAAAACATGTACTTGAAGGAATTGGAAGATTTCTGGGATTTATATGTTCCATTCTGTCAGAGGTGAAGTCAGATGAGATCTCACAGCAGTCCCTCCAATCTTAAAGTCAGAATCTATGAAACATATTTTCAGGCAGCTTTGTGAGTTTCTCCTCTATGGCTGTGGTGAGCCGGACAAACCAGAAGCATTGCAGAAAAAGGCTTATCTAACCATCTCAAGGGGACGGTTCAGAAGACCCGCATGATCCCGTACAGCATGTGGTGTGCTCAGGGCTGCCATGCCATCTTCTGTGAACCATTTGGTAGCTGTGTGTGTTGGCTTGTAAATGCATACAGCTGGGACACCCTCATCGCTCCTTTGCGTGTGCCTCTCTCCTCTCTATTCTAATTCCCACCTCATCCCCAGCCAGCTGGTAAACACGCAGCAGTGTCTTGATGTCCCCTCTGTCATCTGAAGAATGTACTGCTCATATTGCTGCAGCCCACTTTTTTAAGAAACCTTCATTTGGAAAAAGGAATTGTTGAGCCCAGCAGTACCTGCTCTCTTCTGTAGCTTTTACCAGGGATTCTAATTGCAAAGCCAGGTAGAGGAGGAGAAGGAGGAGGCTCATTTCTGTGAGGTGGGCAGCTCTTTACTGATGAGTAAAGGGTGTCTTGCTGAGAGCCAAGGTCAGCGCTGGAGGAGGTGAATTTTTCACCTGGTTTTAATGTTGCATGGAGTTAGATGTGGTGTTGCTAGCACTTCTCTCCTTACAGAAATGTACTGTGCAGGTCACATCCTGTAATTTCAGGCAAAGAATAGGTGGAAGAGTCAGACGTAGCTGCCATCATTAGTTAATGAGTTGTTAGCAGCATGAAAATAAAGATATTGAGCAGAGGGCGAATGTCCTCTGATGAGAGAGGCTGTTGCATGTGAAGAGGAGGGTTTTACTTTAATCATATGAAGATGACTGGAGTTTAAAAAAGTGACTGAAGAATATGCAGAGCTAATATTCATAGTACCTGAAGGAGTGCAAATGGGAGAAGAATTTTGCTCATTTTTTCTTGGTTCTCTATTGCTTTGAACGCAGTGACAAGAACCAGGATAATATTACAGATTTGTGGGCTAGGATATGAAGTTCCCATTCATTAAATAACATAGCTTCATAGTTGTCCAGTGGATAAAGAAAAGTAATTTTATGTTCACGTTGTAAAGTGGGGAGATTGAGACAGCTGAAATTTATCTGAGTTTTTCTCAGTACAATATTTGACCAAGAGAGGAGCCTGTCTAATGCTGGCGTCCACTGCAGGTGGCTCCAGCTCCTGGTTTGCCCAAACTTGTGCCTGCGTGATGGAGCAGCCAGAGTAACATGCAGTCTGCCAGGGTCCAGGTCTTCCCAAGAACTAGAGTTGAGGTGGTGACTTTGTGCCTGCTCGAGGCTCCCTTTTGGGAAGAGACCTTTTAGTGGCTGAATTTTTGCTATCCCAGCGGACAGGAGGAAAGTAGCATCAGGTGAGATTGCATGCTCTAAAATAATTCGTTAGTTAAATCCTGATACTTCAGAGGGTTTGTGCAGGATTGACCAGTGTTAATACTGGGCCATTAGGAGTTAAATTATCTTCCCAGAGTCTCAGAAAGGAGTGGAATCAGAGCCAGGATTTGAAGCCAGGTCCTGCAGTTGGACAATGAGGCTAGGCTCTCTTTTTGTGGGGTACGGAGCAGCTGGGTAGAAACATCTATTATTTGTAATACACATATTCAGAATATCTGCACAATTAAATTGTAGCGTTTATCCTTCAGCAGTTGCATTTGAGACCTCTGTGGACTAGGTGATTCAGACCTTAGTAGATTTTATGTTTCCTAAATTGATTTTGTAATTACGTTTTCACTATTCCAAGTTTTCCCCCTGAAATACTGACATTTGATATACTTTCTCCATCTGTCTCTGTCCAGATTCGAATGGTTTGTGAGGTAAATTTAATCTCTCTATTGCATAGTTAGATTCAACAGCTTGTCAGCATTTCCATCCTGAAGCTCTGTTACGGAGGTCTTTGCAACTCATCTGTGTACTAGTGAAATTTGGGCTTGAATGACTAAGATATGAGTGGTTTCCCCCCCTGTTGCTTATGGTTAATTAAAATAAATTGGTATGGAATGCATTTTTAAGTTTGAGGAAGACCTAATGTTTAGACAGGGAATTGCTTAGGAGGTTGTTTTTTTGCTGCTTACACTTAGATAAAACCTGCCTCATTAGTGCAGTTTGCAGTTATTGTTAATTAGTCCATGCAAAACAAAGCAAGGAGGTTGTTTGCCTAATTCTCTTCTAAATCTCACCTTTTTTAAACTGGTGTTACTCCAGCATCTCTAATAGAGTTACTGTAGTTTTACACTTAATGACTACCGTGACATTCTGAATAATGCTTTCCAAGTCAAATGTGTTCCTTGCTTGGTAAAATCTGAAGTCTGCTAGCTTCAGTTGCGCTGAGTAGTCTCTTGGGTCAAACAAGGGTATCGCTCGTTCCCCATGTGTACTTTGGGCACCAATACTATATTCTAGGTATTCTTGCTGTAAGTACTGTATGCCCAGAGGGTGCAGATTCACACAGCTGTGTGTCCTCTTACATACTATTGGTTTAAGCTATTTGCTGCATCGACACATAGTGGGACAAGCCTGTGTCGATGCAGCAACCCTGCGTTGTGTGTGTGGTTCTGTGCGTGCCCGAAGAACCACGTGTGTGGTTACTCGGTGTGAGATTAATTCACCAGGAATGAGTAGGACACAGGTAAAGGTTCTGAAAACAAATAAGGAAACATGGTCACTTAACATGTTTTAAAAATATATTACTGCTTGCACTAAGTACGTCTCGGAGAGATCTGTGGTGTGCCAAGATGGATAGAGCCTTGGAATGTTGATGCAGATTGTACAATATCTTTATCTAAGACTCGTATATAAGTGGCAATGTGGGACCATTAGAAATTAAAAGTATAAGTAAAACTTCTTATGTGCTTCCATTCACAATACAGAAAGTTGACACCCAAAGGAAAGTCTAATCCTTTTTCCCAGAGGGATTTTAAATAAGAACAGTATTAATGAGGATTAAAAACCCAAACTGTACAGGAAGCTGTATAGGAAGCAGGAGCCAGCCTGTAACATTTGTGGCATTCTGCTGCAGTCAGTGTCTCAGTTTCACCACTGCCTGTGCATCATGCAGCAGGTCATACCGGTGTAGCTGCTGGAAGGAAAGAGTTGCAATATCTTCTTAACCTCCTGGTAACAGTCTTAACTCTGCTGACTGATGTTGCTCAGTTTAGAATCCCTTTTTGGTTGGCTCTGACTGTTGAGTTTATAGCAACATGTACTCTCATTAGTGCTTTTGGCAAATTGCTGAGCTGTTCATCACTGAAAAGTGACCTGTGTTACACCAGTGCTGTATGTAGGACAGTCTAGCAGTCCTCTAGGTATTAGGAGCTGGATGATCAAGGCTAAAAAAACACTTTTGGACTCTGGAGAGTCTGAGGCTGAGTGTCAGCATCACATTCTGAAACTGCATTACTTGACTTGCTTTGTTCTGTCCCTTCTTTATGTTTGTGTATAAAATAAATCTCCCATATTCAGTGTCAGATGACATGTTGACTCATCTGAAATCATTTGGCCCCAGATCTTTCTAGTCCTTATGCTCTCCTCTGCCCTGGGAAGGATTAGGGATAGTTACTGGCACCTGTACAGGAGCTGAAGATGTGCTCTCCCTTTCCACTCCAATTCCATGGGATGTTTANACTCCATGTGAGGTCTCACCAGAGATCATGCCATCATCCCAGAAATGTTTACTGTATACACCTTTGGTCTTACTCAAGCATAAATAATAACTTTTTTTCAGTTGTCAGGGTCAGTTGCATGCACATAGCATAATCCAGTATTCAGAGGAGTAGGAAAATTCTCCAAAGTGCTTCTGGCTTTTAAAGAATTTTAAGCTTTGAAAATTAACAACTTGTGGCAGAAGCCTAGTATGAAGAGGCTGAGTAGAAGATAACAATTAGTGCATATCTACTGTCATTGTTTCTGTGTTTGTTCAGTGTTAGTTTGGCAGTAAGTAATATGCTGGGATTTTTTTTTTTTTTTTAATGTTTGTTTTATCACATTGTGGTATACAGAATGATTGCAAAAGAATACTTGTTTGTTTTAAATTTCAGGAGAGAGGTTCTTGCTTTATTGGTAAGATGGGATACTTGTAAAGAAACTAAAATTGTGTTTAGGCTGGGATCATGATCCCAATCTTCATCTTGATTACAGTGGTCCAACCATTGCCTCCTGTCTCTTAAGCTCATGGACATCTACTGGATCAATGACATTGGACTCAAGTAGAAAACATGCAGAAAAAGGGGTGCTGACTTCAGTGGTGGCCTTCCAGATTTGCTGAGGTATTGGTTGGTTTTATTGACACAATCCTTTTATCAAGCTCAGTGATTTTACATATAATTATACATGTAGAATACAGGGAGGTACATAATAGCTTTGTGCTTGACTCATTCTCTTTAATGAGGGAATAAAAACTAGCAGCTGAATTAAAACAACCAAACCTCTGAAAAGGACTTTAGTAACTTAAAGTTAGTAAATTTGTAGTGTGGGCCTGCCTTATGCCATGTGTTTTTTCAGTTAAATGAGTGGCATCTTCACGTAGTATTTAACAGGTAAAGTGTGGGAAAGAAGATGCCTCCTTAAAGTATGAAGCAGAGATGCAGAAAACTGTGTTGGTGCTGTTGTCTCAGCTCTCCCTATAGACTGAGAAACGTTACTGCATGACCCCCTGATAAGAGCAGTTATCATTAAAATAGTTAAATTCANTCAGAGCCCCATCCAACCTAACCTTGAATGTTTCTAGGGATGGGGCTTCCACCACCTCTCTGGGCAACCCATTCCAGTGTTTCACCACCCTCATTGTAAAAAATGTCTTCCTTATATCCAGTCTAAATCTACCCTCTTTTAGTTTTAAACCATTATTCCTTGTCCTGTCACAATAGGCCTTGCTAAAAAGATTGTCCCCATCTTTCCTGTAGGCCCCCTTTCAGTACCGAAAGGCCACAATAAGGTCTCCCCGCAGCCTTCTCTTCTCCAGGCTGAACAACCCCAACTCTCTCAGCCTGTCCTCGTAGGAGAGGTGTTCCAGCCCTCGGATCATTTTTGTGGCCCTCTTCTGGACCTGCTCCAACAGTTCCATTGTCCTTCTTGTGCTTAGGACTCCAGAGCTGGATGCAGTACTCCATGTGAGGTCTCACCAGAGATCATGCCATCATCCCAGAAATGTTTACTGTATACACCTTTGGTCTTACTCAAGCATAAATAATAACTTTTTTTCAGTTGTCAGGGTCAGTTGCATGCACATAGCATAATCCAGTATTCAGAGGAGTAGGAAAATTCTCCAAAGTGCTTCTGGCTTTTAAAGAATTTTAAGCTTTGAAAATTAACAACTTGTGGCAGAAGCCTAGTATGAAGAGGCTGAGTAGAAGATAACAATTAGTGCATATCTACTGTCATTGTTTCTGTGTTTGTTCAGTGTTAGTTTGGCAGTAAGTAATATGCTGGGATTTTTTTTTTTTTTTTAATGTTTGTTTTATCACATTGTGGTATACAGAATGATTGCAAAAGTATACTTGTTTGTTTTAAATTTCAGGAGAGAGGTTCTTGCTTTATTGGTAAGATGGGATACTTGTAAAGAAACTAAAATTGTGTTTAGGCTGGGATCATGATCCCAATCTTCATCTTGATTACAGTGGTCCANTTTTTTTTTTTTAATGTTTGTTTTATCACATTGTGGTATACAGAATGATTGCAAAAGTATACTTGTTTGTTTTAAATTTCAGGAGAGAGGTTCTTGCTTTATTGGTAAGATGGGATACTTGTAAAGAAACTAAAATTGTGTTTAGGCTGGGATCATGATCCCAATCTTCATCTTGATTACAGTGGTCCAACCATTGCCTCCTGTCTCTTAAGCTCATGGACATCTACTGGATCAATGACATTGGACTCAAGTAGAAAACATGCAGAAAAAGGGGTGCTGACTTCAGTGGTGGCCTTCCAGATTTGCTGAGGTATTGGTTGGTTTTATTGACACAATCCTTTTATCAAGCTCAGTGACTTTACATATAATTATACATGTAGAATACAGGGAGGTACATAATAGCTTTGTGCTTGACTCATTCTCTTTAATGAGGGAATAAAAACTAGCAGCTGAATTAAAACAACCAAACCTCTGAAAAGGACTTTAGTAACTTAAAGTTAGTAAATTTGTAGTGTGGGCCTGCCTTATGCCATGTGTTTTTTCAGTTAAATGAGTGGCATCTTCACGTAGTATTTAACAGGTAAAGTGTGGGAAAGAAGATGCCTCCTTAAAGTATGAAGCAGAGATGCAGAAAACTGTGTTGGTGCTGTTGTCTCAGCTCTCCCTATAGACTGAGAAACGTTACTGCATGACCCCCTGATAAGAGCAGTTATCATTAAAATAGTTAAATTCAATGTGGCTTAAATGACGATAGAGATTTTATGCAAAAGTCACACAAAAGGTATCTTCTGCTGCTCTACGTATTTACCACTAAATAGCTTTATATTTTAGATGGCAACAAATCCAACAATTCTGACCAAAAAAGCTTCTAGAAATACAAAGCCTGTGGATATGATGCACAGTGAGCAACATCTTGTATTTAAGTAACTCGATTACAGCTTGTATATGCGTGGAACAGACTGGTGCCAAAAAGCCCAAAGCTATGCAAGCTTTATCTTAGTTTCTTACTTGAATTGTTCTCCTTTTTCATCTTGAAGGCTGACATATTTTTGTCATTAATATCTCTGTAGTACAAAATATTTCAGGTAACAAGTTCTAACTCGATTTGTGGAACTTGACTGTATCTATTTCTTGGCTTTGTCACTTTGGGTAAAGCCTAAACTGCAGGTGGGTCAAAAAAATCAATGAAAAGGTATTAACTGTCCATTAAGATTAATTTTGCATATGGATATTACTGGGGAGTCCACTGACAGCCGTGGCTCCTGGCGCTTGTGGTGGAATAGGAAACTCAAATCAAGAGATGTTGTAGTTAGGTTCAGCCTAGTTCAGAAGGGAGTAATACTTCTGAGGTCTGCTGGATTGCCACAGGAGAGTGGAACTGGGCTCAGTGCAGCATCAGGGGTTGCAGACATCATGCCAAAATCTTTGTTACACATGTAGGACTCGAGAGGTTTGAAAGAGCTCAGAGGCCAACACAGTGGTGGATTCAGTAAAGGACTTACCAGTGGGGCAGTATGGGGAAGCTTTTGCTTTCTTTGCACTTCTAATTTGTCCTACTTCATTTATTAGTATCAGTATGAGGTAATTTGCTTTTGGTATGATGGAGGAACACTTTTCAGCATTTTAAATAAGACATTGTTCAGCTTTCTCTAGGCATCTTGTTTCTAAATGTGTGCTTTCTGTTCATGACAAATGCTGGGAATTGGCAGCCTAAAGGGAGAGTTAGCAGGAGGTGGGGGAGTTTGGTAAAGAAAAGACAGTTTGGAGAGAAAGATCAATAATACCTTTGATCATTGCATTTTTGTAAATGATTTGACCATTGGTGGCTGGAGCATGCTAAAGCCATGTGGTCATTTCACACGGATGATCAATATATATATGCAAGGCAGACAAGAACAGCATGAATAACTGGTTTTCTTGAATACTTGTCTGCTTTTTGCCAAGTGCAATATATAGGTGGCTTTTAGGGATTGAAGGATGAACATAATTTTTGTGGTCTCATGTGTGGGAGCTTAAGCTACAACGATAAAATCCAATTTAATAATTTCTCTCTGGTGAAGATCCAGCAAGGTACTAGCAAGTACCAACTGCAGTCTCACCACAGCTGGTATTCTTCTAACTTGTCAGTGGTGGGAGATAAGAGACTAGACTGGATTCACCATTTTCTGTTCTTTTTGACCCCCTCCAAGATTTCTTTTGTGTTTAGTGGTCTGCAAGTGCCATCCTTGCCATTTTTTCAGTGTGCATGTGTGGGTGAGTGATGCTGAGAGGTGAAAATGAACTATTCCATCCTCCTCCCTACACACTTTCTTCTATCTCTCTTCTTTCTTATCTATTTCGCTTTTATTAATTAATCTATTTTCCTTTTATTAATTCTCCTTTCATTGCTCTGTGACACCAGGGCACTTCATTGACATTGAAGGTTTTTTGGAATTTGGCTAAAGAGGTGGGTATTCTGAAATGATGAATGTGCAGACAGAACATGTGTGTCTGGCAGACATTTCTTCTTCTGCAGGTGAGCCCCGCTTCTGAGCTTTTGTATATATCAGAAATCCAAACTCAGATCTGACTTGGCAAAGAGCCCCTAACTCTGGAGTAGGCTGACTTAAAACCTCAGGACAGAAATCTTCCTGGTTTCCTATTGGCTACAGCTTCAAAGTGGGAGTAAGTTAGTATTGATTTTGTGTGTGTGTGCGAGTGTCTGCATACCTGCATACTTCCCCCACCAACCAAGTATTTTAGAATTCTCTTTTCTTTAATTTTTCTTTCATCCTATTTTGTCCAAGGCCGTTCTGCCGTTTCCAACACATACAGCTATAGACTAATAAAACATGTAGAGGTAAGCACCTAAAACCAGCAGTGTGTTCTTTATCTGCCACGTGGGCAGACGCACAGACCATTTGAAGGCACTCTAGTTTCTTTCCTCTGAAGCTGGCTTTCTCCTCAGTGTTTGAGAAGTAAAACTCATGCTTTCAAGGACTGGGGTAGAGGTTGGATGCCATTTGGATTTTTCTTCGGCTTATCCTTTCTAAAGTTTCAAATTTTAGGTCAAAACCATGTTTCTTGCAGAACTCCAGTAACTTCAAAGTCATTCTGCCTGCAAAAGTTTCACAGCTTGGGCTGAAGTTACTAATATGACAGAAGCTGCTGTGGGCTTTGAGATCTCATGGGGTATTCTAGCCAAAAGGCTCTTGTTCATTAAAAATTGAAGTGGAGAGTTAAAAACAAGGCATGGGAAAGAATGTGTAATGTTTTTTAAAAGTCTAGGCATTTCATGCTTCCTAAATTTTTAAAATTAGTGCATTTTATTGTGTTTTCCCACTGTTAAAAAATGCCATGCAGCATTCAGAAGAACCTGTTTTCCTATTTTTGTAATTAGTTGTTTTTATGCTGGTGTCATCCACTTGGCCCACCATAAATTAGTACCTTGTCTGCTACAGAAACGAACCAAGAAACCATTGTCATTGAATAGGTTTGCAGCCAAAACATACAAGTATTAGCAGCAGGCGAAGGAAATACTAGTACCTCTCTTTTGCAAACAGCGGGTATAGGCATGGGGAAATTCAGTGGACTTATGTATCCTGCATCTCCTCAAGGCCTGGATCCCAGGAACATAGCCTACATTTTGTAAAATCTCTGGACATATGAATGTGTTTTATAAGACTCGATCTGCCATTGAACAGGTCAGAATTATTTAAAAATCATGCAGAAGGTAGTTTCCCCAAATACCTGCCATGCAAGTTAACTGTCGGTATTCTAACCCCGTTTTACTGAAAGGAGAACTGGTAGAGAAGTGAATAGGGCTTTCTATGGCATTCCCAGGCCAGACATCCCAAAGAAGATTATAAGGCTGAGGTAGGAATTCTCTGGCTTTCACAGTAGTTCCCTGCTCAGCTTGCACCACTGAGATATGATCAGAATCACAGTCTTCGGTCTTAAACGCCACTGCTTAGTTAGAAGGCAGGTATGTGAAAGACTGCAAGCTGCTGTATGCTTATACCTGATCAAAGCAGCTATAAAATTCCACCACTGTTCTAAATTAAAATATGAAGTTGTATGTATCTGTATGCAAAAATCAATCCTTTTTTTACTGTTAGCTTTGTTAATACTTTGATCGATCTCAAAGTCAGGTTTTTATACAACAACGTCTGCTTGCTAATATGTCACTGAGTTGGTTTTAAGGCAAATGAAATCTACCTTTCTGAGAGCAGTTTTCCTTTGTAGTTAATCATCTCTGACTGTATACCAGGAATTGTCTGAATGCTGCTTCTTGCGCTAAACATTGAGTTCATTTACTTCCTTATTATAAAACCACTTTCTGTAACAGGATTGCCATTTATTTCAGTAGTACAAAAATGTGCTGTATCATTATCAAAGTAACCACCTGGAGTGCTATAAGTAATGCACATATATGGAACAAAACTCTGCTATTTATTACAGATTTTCAAATGCAAAGTAGCTGCATGTCAATTTAAAATAACTCTTGACTTCAGTAGAGATGCTCAAGATTTATACTTGTGTAATTGAGAGCAAAATGCAGCTTCATGTGTACATCATCTAATAATGCGGCAATATTGTGTGAGAAGTAAATCTAAACTTTATTGCTGTCTAATAAATTATCTGGTAAGCACTATAATTAATCTACAAACCAGTTCATTAGATGCAGGCAGTATCACTAGATTAGTTCTAATATAAGCTAGGTAGTTGCAGAATGTGAGTGGCTGGTTGTGAATATAATTGCTGTGACAGCAACAGTTAATTCAAATAATGATGGAACTTTAATAGTTGAGGTTGTGTGACAGAATTAGCAAAAGCAGATTTGCTGAATAATTGGTTCTTTGTTGGTACAGTAAGTCATTGATTTCTATTCTCTTCCTTCTCCTCCTTCCTCTTACGGCTGTAATCATCAATCTGGTCATATGTGCGTAATGCCCTGAGACTTCAACTACAGCTGTAGCAAAAGTTCAGTGCCTATCGGAATAGAGCAAGCCTGGCAGAAGAAATGCCAAACCAAATCCATCACCAAGCCAGCAGGCGCGTGGTCCAGGAGGTGCAGGTTGTGAAATAAAGCGAGGGAAGGCACTCAGCTGGGAGCAACAGCCAACTGCACCGTGCTGCAGCTGGAGCTGGGACAACGGGGGGCTCATGCCACAAGCCTGCTGAGCCCTTCTACCTGCTCCTGATTTTTTTTTTTAATGAAGTTGCAGCCTGATGTAGTGCTTTCCGAGTGTAAATTGCTGTGCCTGCACTGCAGATTTGATGTAGTTGTTCTTTTCTTCATTCACTTTTCCTTGATTTGATCTGTTGCTGAAAAAAATCCCAGTCAAGCTATTTTACTCACTGATCAAACACTGTTTCATGCTGTCCTTTTCTCTTACAGTGTGAATGCTCGCACATACATTAGCCATTGCAAAGTGTGTGCATGCATATGAGCTCATGAATGTATACGTCTGTGAGAATGCATGTGCTCCTGTGTTTTCAAAGCTATAATGCCATAGTTTCTCAGCAAATGCTTTCGGGGTGTGCAGCGTGATCTAGTACATAATCCTGCTTAATGTATTTTTTTAATAGCACCAGAGTGTGGGTTGCATTGCCAGATTCAAATTGATAGTAGTTGTTGTAATAGACACTGTAAGGAGAAATGAAAGACATGAGCTAAAACACTGGAAGCAGTTGGCTGAAATGTGGCTTGATAGGTGGGTGTACAAAGATCAGATGTAGCTCTGGATTCTGTATTAGGATAAATCAATTTTCTTACACAGTAACACTTCTCAGAAAGTTTAGAGTTGGAGCTATATTTAGTACCTCAAGGGCCCTGCTTTGATTTTGGTTTTGCATGCTGAAAGCCTTGATTGGACCTGTGTGTTAACTCACCATCACTTCAAGGAAGTGTTACACAGATTCATCGATACTCATTTTCCTGTGCCTTGACTACCTGACATGTTCCGCAGCAGACAGCGGGAATAACAGCACCCTGCTGCTGATGCCGCTGCAGCCTCTACACTCCTCTCACACAGAGATTCTGGGTTTTAATGCCATATAACTGCATTTAGGAGTTCAGTAATCTGGGACAGCTACTTCGCAAACTCTGACAGTGCTGAAACAAGGCTCTTGAATAATTCTTAAAAAGAACATTTTTCATAGGTCTCTGTACACTGGAGTGACAGGTACAGACTCTGTAGGTACAAAGAAAACTGTTCCTTTTCTACATGCTCTGTGTCATGTCCTCACCATTATTATATCTTCTGGATTCAGGCATGATTCCACCTGGATTCTAGAATTCCTCTGATTTTGGGTTAACATTTTGGGCTCTAATTTCATAGAATAATGAAGTATGACCTAAACTATGGACTTAAGTGTCCACACAGTTTGAGGAGAGATAGAAATGATTTAGACAATATATGCATTTTGGTTCCTTTTTTACTAGCATGCAATTTTCTTTTGGATTCTGGAGAGCTGAGGAAGTCAGGCTTTTTAATTTGCAGTCTGTAGGATTCTTGCAGATGCTTTGCAAATAGTTTTATACTCCAAGAACTCTGATCTTCTGCCAAAATCCAGGAGATACTCTCCTGCTTTTTGTGATAAAGCAGGCAGTCTTTGCTTGGTATCCTGTCAACCAGGATCTAGACTAGCATAATGAAATATGTGCTGCTCTATTATAATCTTTAGTGATTGGATAATATTTAAAGTAATTTCCAAATGGTAAGCTCAGTTGCAGTTCATCATTATGGTCCTTGTCTTACAGAGAGACAAGATTAGGTACAACAGATTAGCAGCTCAAAACCTTGTTTAAATATTATAAAATCTGAATACTTTCTAAACCTGTAACTTTATGCCTTGATTCTGAAAAGAATTAGGCATATATTAGGTATATTATGTGCACACTTCCGTCATTCTTCCTTTCCACCTAAGGAAGATTTTTAAATGACAATGATTTTTGTTTCATAATTGTTTGTAATATCTCTAAGGCAATCAGATATATAGGCTTTTGCAGCATTTGGATGCTACTGGATAAATTCAGCTTTGACTCTGGACATTTGTGTTGATAAAGCATCAGTTGCTGTTTACACAGGTGCTAAATGAATAGCAAACATTTCATTTTCCAAATTCTCCCTGATGGACCTTTTCTTACCAGTGCTGACTGCAGCATCCAGTTGAGAAGTGCTGCCGGGTACCACTGGCATGGTATTTTGATAGTTTACATAGAAATATTAAAGAGTTCTTGGTTCCAAATTCTCTTCATGTTTCCAGTTCTGCAGCTGATAAAAGCTGTTCTAGAAAAGAGCAGATGTTCATGTTCCTTGTGAAAGTCATGGATTTGCCTACACTTTCTCTAGGTTTAGTCTTTTCCTTCTTGAACGGTAGGTAACAAAGGTAAATTTACAGACAAGTAGCTCTGGTACCAATGACATTTTACTGTACCATCGGTACTTGTGGAGCAGAAATCCACAGATTCTCATAAAAATATGTAGTTTTCCTTGTTTATTTGCAGGTGCAACAATTTAAAATTGTGGATTTGCTGCTTGCGCTATTGAAATTGTGGAACAGTGTGTTGCATACAAACCTTACGGTGAATCGCTAACAGGCAGTTCCTGAAGGATTTTAAAATTAATTCAATATTTCCTGGCTGGATTACCTTTCATCTCCTGTGGTAGTATAATGAAAGTTCCCCTATAAAGTTGTATATAAAATAATGCGATTTAAAGAATAATGTAGATAGTTGGTGTTTGACTCTTTGATAATTATTATGGTTGTTAATCCTTAAAGATCCAAGAAGCTATTTGAAATTAATTGGGTATTTTAGAGCTCTGCTATGTTTATCTAACAGTTTAAGTACTTCTGAATTTATTTTGAAATTTACTTTTAGTGAAGAATGGATAAAAAGAAATGAAAGTGTTTAAATGGATGCATATTCTTCCATGGACAACTGTATATTGTTTTAAAACCAGTTCATAGAATCATAG
>VZTL01066922.1:0-29076 GCA_013400535.1 Scopus umbretta | reverse complement strand
AATTCTATGATTCTATGATCCAGCTCATGCTCCAGGTTGCTTCGGCTGCCAACATCCTCCTTCCTGACCCCAAATAGCTCTGGCCTTGTAACATGTCCTGGTGCAGGGCTGTCATATGCACAGAAACAGTAAGGACTTGCAAGTTTTAAACAGCGAGGGCTGCATAGGGATCTTGGCACTGTTTCCGCAGGAGCACAGTATCAGTGTGATGGCTCTTCCACTGTGCAAGAAGTCTAGATTTTTATATTCTTTGTGGGCACGTGGAGATACCCTGAGTTATTGTTTGGGTCACACTATAGGAAGCAAATGACTGATAGAAGAAATGATTCAGGTTGCATGTGTTGTGTCAGAGGGAAAAAAAACAAACCAAAACTTTTTTGGGGGGTGTGGTGGGTTGACCAGGCTGGATGCCAAGTGCCCACCAAAGCCGCTCTATCACTCTGCTCCTCAACTGACTGGACAGGGGGTGGCTTGTGGGTCGAGATAAGGACAGGGAAATAACTCACCAATTACCATCACAGGCAAACCAGACTCGACTTGGGGAAATTAATTTAATTTATTGCCAATCAAAAGTCAGTGCAGAGTAATGAGAAATAAAACCAAATCTTAAAACACCTTCCCCTCACCCCTCCCTTCTTCCCAGGCTAAACTTCACTCCCGATTTTGTCTACCTCCTCCCCCTGCGCAGTGCAGGGGGACAGGGAATGGGGGTTGTGGTCAGTTCACCACATGCTCTCTCTGCTGCTCCTTTCTCCTCAGGGAAGGACTCCTCATACTATTCCCCAGCTCCACGTGGGTTCCCTCCCACCAGAGACAGTCCTCCACAGACTTCTTCAACACGGGTCCTTCCCACGGGCTGCAGTTCTTCATGAACTGCTCCAGCATGGGTCTCTTTCACGGGGTGCAGTCCTTCAGGAGGAGACTGCTCCAGTGTGGGTCCCCAACGGGGTCACAAGTCCTGCCAGCAAACCTGCTCCAGCGTGGGCTCCTCTCCCCATGGGGCCACAGGTCCTGCCAGGAGCCTGCTCCAGTGTGGGCTTCCCACAGGGCCACAGCCTCCTTTGGGCATCCACCTGCTCCGGTGTGGGGTCCTCCATGGGCTGCAGGTGGATATCTGCTCCACCGTTAACCTGCATGGGCTGCAGGGGTTCAGCCTGCCTCACCATGGTCTTCACCACAGGCTGCAGGGGAATCTCTGCTCTGGCACCTGGAGCACCTCCTCCTCCTCCTCCTCCTCCTCCTCCTTCTGCACTGACTTTGGTGTCTGCAGGGCTGTTTCTCACATTTTTCTCACTCCTCTTTCACAGCTGCTGCTTTTTTACCCTTTCTTAAATATGTTAACACAGAGGCACTATCACCATTGCTGATGGGCTCAGCTTTGGCCATCAGTGGGTCTGTCTTGGAGCTGGCTGCCTTTGGCTGTATCAGACACAGAGGAAGCTTCTGGCAGCTTCCCACCTGTAGCCCCCCCACTACCAAAACCTTGCCACACAAACAAATACAGGGGGTAATCAATAAAGGGCATTTAGGAGCAAAGCAAATACCACAGTGAGTTTAAATTGTCTCTTTTCAAACTGTTTTAAAGCTGGAAAGCAGTATCTAGGCTAACCTGTAAGAATGCAACTGAAGCTGTATAACATCTGAAACTATTGAGTGCCAGAGCTCAAAATGCAATTTTAGAATACACATATGAATTCACAAATGCATACATTTTTAAACATGGAAAACACTAGATTAGGAGCAAGCAGTTGGATTCCCTGTAAACTTTGTTAAATATCACATGGGTAGGGTTTTGCTCAGGTGGATCTGGGGTGAATTTTTGTTTTCCTTCATTCACCTGACAGGTCTGATATTCTAGGTTCAAAACATGCAGTTCCCTGCTGACTGATGAGTTGCATATATGTAAGGCTTGCAATCCCAAATCCAGAACTCAGCAAGGATGTAAAGGACTGATCTGTTAAAGTAGTGGTACTTGAATATCCTTGCTTCTGAACGCTGATTGGGAAACACTGGAATGGCATGATGTTAATTCACCAGCAGCACTTTCTGATTAGTTGCATCTTTTGGTGTTTTTGATTCAAAGAAGTAATGTTTGTTCTGGAATTGTTAGATATGTTTTTATGTTTGTCATGGGATCTAATCAGCTCTCCTTCCAAGACTGGACTGAGCTTGCAAAACTATCCATGCACACTTATGCTAATGAACTTAATATTACATTTTATACAATCTGCTTAACAAGACCCAAATTGGAGTAGACTATTGACGATATTCTTCTGAATCCTATTCTCTTGTGCAGTTTCATACTGATCTCTGTAATTTATAGTAAATGAGTATCTGCAATTACTTGCTCAGTTTGCATTCTTTCCTAAATGCTATCTTCTTGTTTGCTTGGTTTGTATGCAGGAGAGGACTTGGGGAGACAGTGGCCGTATTTATTCTAATGTTATTATAACACATTTTAGTTTACTTGTGTACATCAACAAATGTACATTCCATGCTGTAAAAGGAAAAAACCAAAATACCTTTTTCTAGTATTTGGCACAGGTTGCTTCAGTAGAGTCTAGATTTTAAAACCTGAGATCTTCTCCCCTGCAAACCTATTTGTCCATAATTTACTAACTATGAAAGCCTGTTGCTTGCTTGTCCAGGCTTTGTGGCTGACTGGTTTGAATTTCAGTAGTAAATGAATTTGTGAGCAACAGTTTGTTCCAGTCTGGCTTTAAGGCTTAATGAGACTGTAATGTATCCAGGCTGAGGTTTCCATTTGATCTTGTAAGAGCAGGAAACAGACAAGTAGATTGCACTGATCATTAACAATTGCTAATACATTTGTTTCTCTCTGTTCTGACAGAATGACTGTCTAATGCATGCCTTGGAGTCAGGCACGTGGTAAAACCAGAAGGGTTATATTATACAACTTACATAGTGTCACTGACAAAAAATGCATAGTTGGTTATGGAGAAGGCTGGCCATCTCTCATGTCTCCCTCCATAGGAATTGAAGATGGAAGGGTCAGTGCTGTTTAGAATAGCAGGATGTTTTTATTGGGAACCTCCTCCTCCTGTGAGCTGCTCTGCAGGTATGACAGAGCTGATCCTAACGCTAGTGGAGGAAGCAGGATGCTTTCAGTCATGCCCCATGGGAATTAATAATCCAGAGCATTGTGTTGGAACTGGTGGCACATTCATTCTGTGAAAGTAAGAGATCACCTTTAATGTAGTGACTCTGATGCTCTCTGAATTCATTCCTGAGACTCAATCCTTTTCTTCTCTCATAGGTGTTAGAGTGAATTATCTGTCCTGCCAGAACAGTCTGAAACGAATATGCTTCCTTTAGGAAACTTGCAAAATTAAATTAAACTTTAAAGAAACCACAGAATCCCTTTTGAATATTTAACTTAAACCTTGACTCTTTTTTTTTTTTTTTTTTCCCTCTCACTTGGCCTGACATGGGACAGAATCAGAACTGAGGAATGGAAACTAGGGGTGGGAGGGCAGCCCAGACCTAGAAATTGGGTTGTTGGATGGTGGCCAATCATGGGAGAAAGCCAAACTGGAAAACCTGCAGAGGTGTTAAAGGCTCAGAGCCCACAGACCTGTGGTTCACTGATCTAAGCTAGAAAAAACTGCTGATCTGAAAAGGTAATACAAAATGTGTCATAAAACATTGGATGATGAAATAATATATGCAGTGAAATGGGAAACAATCTTGGACTTTTCAAAAACATCTGGATGTTCTAGGGTGTTTTTTGTTGGTGGGTTTTTTTAAGTTAAATAGGACTTTAAAATCTACAGCATATGGGAGCTGCAAATTCCCACCATGTGTTGCTGCTAAGTGTAAGGATGTATGGTTCGTGCAGCAACTTTTATTGTTTTTAAAGTGTCCATGTGATTCAGCTGTTTGCTTTGCTTTCTCCCCACCCCAGTGAGTGAAGGCTGTCAGCTTGTGGTGGGAGAGAGCAGTAGAGCTCTTAGAGATGACACTGTAGTGATCAGAAGGTGGATGTAGATCCTGGCAGAAACAGACCCTGGGAGCCTAAAAGTTTCCATTGTAACTTGACTGCCCATCTTGCTTTACACAGACCTGTCAGCAACACATAACTGTGGTGCTGATAAGTACTATAAAATGTCATGGATGTTGTCTACAGCCAAATCCTGATGGCATTGCATTAGATTTGATCATGGGAATATGCATTCTCTTAGAAACAGTTCTGATATTAAAAATAATCTTTTCTTGCACCAACATTTGGCTGGAAGCTACATAGACATTTCCCAGTAACAACACAGACGGCTTTATTTGCTTTTGGAAGGTTTTGCTGCCTGAGTTCATGATCCTTCTCTGCCCTTCTCCACCCAAATTTTTTTTTTAAACCAGGAATAGATTAAGGCACAGGGGGTTTTGCAAGAAACCTTATGCTTTTTGGTGTCTCTGTGACAAAGCAGATAAGGAAGTCAAGTGTCTTTTCCTGGCATACAAACATTTACTGACTGGAAGAAACAGTGTGTGGGGAGTATCCAAACATTTACAGAGAGAGGAATGGCCGTGGCAGCTGCGCTGTATTTTATAACTGTGATAAAGATAAAATCATTCTGGTGCTTTTTTGAACCTAAGGAAACAATTTAGTTGCGAGAAAAAAAATACATTTTCCGGTGTACATGAAGAAACACACATGCATGCTACACACATTCTAGTGCAACAATTTCAGCAACTTTAAGAGCTGGGAGTGTTTTCCTTGTGCCATGATGTTCCCTGAGGACACATGGAGCAGGGCCTTGCAGCCCAGATAGGGTGTAGCAGGTTCTAGGGCACCCTTATCCATTGTGATGTCTTTTTTAAAAGGGAGTTCAAGATCAGGTGATAACGGTTTTCAGGCATGCGTACTTAGCAATGGGCTAGCTCCTTCTGGTGAAACTGTGTCAGTGTTTGAAAGACGGGAAAACTTCACAGTTTGGAGTGTGTTATGCACATCTTGGCAGCATGGTGAAGATATCAGAAGATGCCAGATGGGTGACATGATATTGTGGGCAGATAACAGGGACTATAACTCAGACGTGTGGAGGTCCAGCCATAACAAGAGACCTTCAATAACAGATGCTGCATAATCTTCTACTGCAAATGCAATGAAGAGTATCTCCCTGTAACTCAGAGCATTAGCATCCTGTTGAGTAGGCAGATGGTTCTGGACATGACCAAATGAAGGCTTTAACTACCTGTTGTATATGCTAGTCTTTGCTTGTAATGATGGTTTATTAGTCTTAGAAACAAGACACACATTTCCTTTGTTGTTTCTTTTGAAAGATTTCTTTCTATATGATGACTAATGTTTTCTTTGCTTGGAGTTTTCATTGAGTGGGTTTTTTTTGGTTTTTGTTTTTTTTTTTTTAAACTGCTTTTAAAGACACTTAAGGTTGCTAAATAGCCTGCAAAAACAGTCTACTAAGTTAAGACATGTATCACAGGATTGCACCTAGCCCTGAATAATGATGACTAATCAGATGAGAACAAAATGCAGTCTGTTTTTTGCCTTGTATTCTGGGAGGTAGAATAGATAGATAATCTTCTAGTTCAGGAATAAATCCTGATTTTGGCTCTGCTATAACATTTGTATGTAGTGCTCTCAGAGGCTATTGAAGGCACTTTCTGTAGGCACCTACAGAGGATCTCAATGGCCAATTTTGTGCGTTAGGAAACATGAGGCTTTAAGGTCAATCATGGCTCTGGGAAAGTGATTCTCTGGGCTGAGTACATCGCTCCCATCACTGACAGCTTAAGTGGAACACAGATACTGCACTTCTCAAATCCCATGCCAAGTGCTCACTTCTGTGCAATTCTATCTTTTTGAACACTTCTCTGTTTAAAATTGTCTTAGTCTCAGTACAATTATAATCTCCACCAGGGCCACTTGGAAGTTACCTATCTTTCATGTTATATTTTGACATGCTGAAACTTAATAAAAAACCATGGAAGCACCAGATTTTCTATGAAGATATAAGGTGTACTTCACAGGGTTTCAGGCCCAAAGGAACCACTAGAGGATTTAGTTCTAATTTTCTTTAGAGAAAATCATAGGAAAAATAATTTTTTGTTATACCCAAATACTCCTTTGTTCAGAATAAAGAATTTTTGTCTTCTGGAGACTAAATTCTTTGTGCCAGAGAGCAGGAGAGATCATGAAACCTCTAATACTTGATACCCTTGGAATGAGAGGGAATTTATTAGGTATGATCATGTGAGTCCATCAGAAAAGAGAGAGTTGATAGCACTATTTTTCTAATTTTATCTTTTGCTTGTGCTTAATCTCTAATGTTGTGGAATAAGCTAAATAGAGTTCTTCCCTCTTCTGCGTTTAGAGTAAGTCTAGATAGCTGTGTGGGAGGGAGAAGGTGGTGTTTCTGACCTCAGTGGGTGATTCTGCAAGCCGTAAAATATGACATTTCAATAAAATTATTTTCTTTATGGACAACAGAAGTGATTCTGATTCTTTCAGGAGAAAGGAAAGAAACTGTTCTCCTGCATCCTGTGCAGGAAGAGAGATGAGCAGGCAGAGGTTTTGGAGTTTGTTTACCTTCGTAGTCTTTCTGCCCTTGAAAGTCAAAACATAATCTTTCCTGTCCAGCCCAACAAAGCATGTTAACTGCAGAGAATTTCTTTAAGAATCTGCAGAAAAAAAATGAAAAAGAAGAAGAGAAATATATTCTAGAAGGTTAGCATAATTTTCTTTTCAAGACTTCAAGCAATGCGGAGTCCCCTGGTAAAATATTTCAATTTGATTTTCCCAGCTGTGAAAGTAATCAAAAGCTTCTTTCAAGGTTTAACTCGCTAATGAGATCCAGTGACTGGAAGTTAGTTATGCTATTGTCTGCATGATTAACTATTTCCATCCTGTTACCAGGTATCTTTTATGTGTGAATATACCTGCGTGTGGTGAAGTCAGCCTATAACATTCTCTTTGATGATCTGAATATGTTGCACTTCTTAAATCTCACATCATAAATCATGTTTTCTAGGCTTGAGTCACTTTTTTGTGGGTCTCCTTTGAATGTTTTCCAGTATTTCCACAAGTTTCTTAAATTGTGGACACTATGCTGGTATTCTGTCAGAGGTCTCACAAATAATATAAAAAAGAGTGAGATGATTTCTATTTGCCTAACCTTTATTTGATTTTTTTCCCCCCAAGACTGTCATAGATGCTTTTCACTAAGAAGGTCTTTCAAGAGTTTATCCGGAAGTTCTCATCCTTCTCTTTCCTCCAGCTTCTCTTTTTTACCTCACTCCCAGCAAGGCTCTTCTCCAAGTTCCCAAAATGGGTGGCTGCCATGGCAGTGACCAATCCATAGCCTTCAGGCATCCAACTCTGGAAATGTCTATTTCTTTTTCCATAATTCTGTAGGAAACATAGGCTTTTATTTTTAAAACTTTGACAAGCATCTAAACTAAATTCTTTAGGTAGGCAAATCAAGTACAGTCCTGAAGTTCCCATTAGGCACATAAAAACTCTGTTCTTAATTCCCCTTGTGTTGCCTCACATTTCGTTCTATTAAAATGACTTTTGTTAGATTCTCCTTGTAGACAGCAACTCGGATCGCTTCTCAGACACCACATTTTCTTCCCTAACCTTTGAGAAGCTGTCTCACCTGCCACTATTACCACAGGAGATCTTATATTTTTGATAAAAATAACTTCAGATGAAGAATGAATCCCTTACGGCTCCACTAAATGATCAGTTGTCAGTATCAAGAACATTTTGAGACCTGTGAGTATACTACAATTGAATCCAACTGAAGTACACTCTGTTAATTCCATATCATCATTTTTAATTGAGATGTCATGTTGTACTAAGTCAAATGCCATGGAGAAATCAAGTGCACTATAGCATACAATTGCCTTTGTCAACCAGACCTGTTATCTCTTCACAAAAAGACAATAGGTTTGTTTTATAAGACCAACCTTCCATTAAACTAACTGATTGACATTAATTAGATTTTTAGCCTCTAATTCTTTGTTGATGAAATTCCAAATTAATCACTCCTTTTACTGAATGCTAAATAACTATTCTAGAGGTCTGTGGCCCATCTCTTTTATCCTTATTTAAATATTGTATCTCCTTTGGCAGTCCTTTATTTCTCTGGAATTTCCCCAGTTTCCAAAGGTTTGTTTAAAAATTAATATTAGCAATTTGGGGAAGCTTCTCAGCACATCCTTTTAACAGTCAGGGGTATGTGTTATCCAGGCTACACTGCTGAACACTGTTTAATTTTAGCAGATGTCGCCTAACATCCTTCTTTATCACATATAGCAAACTTTCTATTCCATCCCCAACTTTGCATGAGATGAATGCATCCTTCTGCTTCATTCTGCATACAAAACAGAAAACCCCATTTGAGAATCTCTGTGTACTTTACATCCCGTTACATTTTTACTGCTCACCTCTTGCAGATCTCCTGTATCTTTTCTTCCCACTGTTACCTTTTACGCATTGTCATTCACTTACCTTTCTTCAGCCTTAAACATCCACACGCTCTCTTTTTTCCCTATGTGTGCTTTATATATTCTAGTTTCTTTTCTGTTTTCATTGCTACTTCCATGTCTCATTTTAAGCAAGAAACCTTCTTGTCCTTTTTTGTGTGCATCTCGGTAATGATGACTTCTTGGGAATTTAGAAGGGTACTTTTAACGGCACCCTCATATTTTGTTAAAACTTAGAACTTAAATTTATTTTTTTGGTTCTTAGTTTTTATGCCAACTGTTGCTTTAAATTTTGGAAAAATGGTTCTCCAGAGTTTTCAGATTTCCTGTAAAATATGTGCTTGTAGTTTTAGATAGAATTTGTTTTTCTGTATGGAGGTGTTTTGCACAAGGTAAGTGCAGTGAAGTCACGATCATAAGTATGACAGTCTGATGTTGAGCATTTTTTTTTTTAAACAGTGGTTTTTAAACATTCAGGTATCTGAAACAGAGCATGGGTGGTGAACCTGGAGTTTCTGGGGTTCTGACATGTTGATTTTGTCAACAGATGAAGGCAAATATTTGTCTTTGCTAGAATTTCCTTTACTTTTCTCAGCGGAGCTGAGCAAATCATCAGGTGCAAAACCTGCAGAGAGCTGTGCTGCTGTGCCAGCATGGAGGCTTGGTGCCGTCGATGAATTCCAGCAGCTGGTATCTGCAAACATGACACCCTTTTAACGATACTCAGTGGTATTTACACAATATTACAGTGAAAACCGTTCATCCAGTCCTTCTCGTGTGTGAGGTGTTAATGCAACAGGCTAGATTGCCTGCTTGCTGTCCCTTCCATGTTACAACTGCAGTGGTATTAATATTACTTCCTACTCTCCCAGTGTTTGAGGAGGTCTGGTTTTGGGTCTTACTAAGCTGTCTTTGCTCCCTCTGGCATCTTCCATGTGCCCCTCTGGTGCCCACTACTGCCCTCAGCAGTGTTTAGTCTGCTTGGCAGCAGAGAGCTCTGTAGCCCCACAGGTTTAGATTTGCATTTAGGAAATGCTATAGAGGGAAAGCAAATACCCTGAAGCGGTTGATGCCCGGTGTGAACCCAAGGCAGTTGGCACGGCCATCCTGCGGCAGAGTCCGCTCATGATGGGGCTCTGATCACTTCTTTCCATCTCCTCTGGTGTTCAGTAAGCCCAGGTAGGTTCAGGATGCTGCCACAGTGAGAAAGGGCTATGTGCAGGGGGGTTTTGTGGGGCTGATTAGGAAATCCACGCCTCGGAGAAAGGATGTCTGTTGAGATTTTTTTTAAGAAGCAGAGAGGAGCAGAAGAAGAGGGGCTGATAGCTGAGGGTAGAGGGCACATCTGAACGGGGCAAGCTCATGTGCGCACAGCAGCTCGGTCCCACAAATATTCCTGTAACTCCAACTGGATTGCTTACAGTATCTGAGTTGTGGGTACATATCTTTAATACCTGTTTCATGTGGAAGTGGCTCACATAGCTGTGTGTTGCTTTTAGCCTCAAGAGAATGGTTGGGGATAAAATCTAGAGTTTGGAATGTAGAGACTTAAGACAGTGCAGACTTGATGTCCTAAGCGTAATTGCTTCCTTCAAAATCTGACACGTTTACTACAATATTTTCTATACGTCTCATCCACCTCATCAGATTTCTGGCTCCAAGTCCTGTGCCTTCTTCCCTTGCTCATTAGGAGTACTGCAGATACCAGTGCATCCTTGACTGCTCTGACTGCTGTGGTAAAGATCACTTTATTATGAATACAATTACAAATGTTCTTTATGGTTTGTTTCACCCTTTTAATCACTTTAATCACTTCCCTTCCCTGAGCTGTTGGCTGCTGACAGACTGACTTTGTTTTCTAGCTGTCCCTGAATGTGTGGAGACTATGTAACCTTGTACTTCAACCACATCTTCAATGCTTGCATCTCTAGTAGAAAATTGATCAACTAATCGATAAAATCTAGCTAAGAATTCACTGAAGTGCTTGTGGGCACCAAAGAGGTGAGGGAAAAATGGAAAACCTATTTATTCTAATTAACTTAGTAAAAAACAATTTTAGGAAACAATGCCTGCCACAGTGGTGTGGAAACCTACAGATATAGGCAAAATAGCTTTATATAATGTTCCTCGTTTATTAAGAGGGAGTTTCTGATTTGCCAGAGGGGCTCAGTTTGCAGCGTTTTTGCTATACAAGTAAGATAGAAGAAGAAAATGAAAACTAGAGTCCTGGAAGCTTGAATGTAAAGTATACTCACCAGTGGTCTTTGTTATTGCAGCTCCAAGCACGGAAAATCTCCAGTGCTATGTCATTTCTTGCCTTAATGCATATATCTGAAGTAAGGCTGAGAGACAAAGTCAGTGGTAAAATTCAGTGCCTGAGACATGGGAGTGAAATGGAAAGGAGCTGCAAGACTTCAGCTGCATGATTCTAAATCTCATTGATTTTTATCTCCTCCTTCGTATGTTGGAGTTCAGGAGAAGCTTTTGCCCTTGCCTCTTGCTTCCTCCCCAGGAATGACAGAAAGGTTGTTTTTGACCTGTAAATGCTTTGGAGTCGGAATGTATGTGCATGCATAGATAATTCAGTCACTTTCTACAACTCTCTGTGCAACATGTAATATGCTGCAGTTGATTCCTAGGGTTAAATCTGGTCCTGTAGCTAAGCTTTTATTTAAAAAAAAAAAAACCCAAACCACCACCAACACTAACAAACAAAAAAAACCCAAATCAAAACAACAACAAAAAACCCCTCCCAAACCAATCAAGCACCTCTTTCTTCAGTAATTTCTTTCAGTTGTTAGAAGTGTAAACCAACAACTCTTTCTTGTCTAATTTTAAAGCCTGCCTCTAAGAATACTCTGTAAGGGGTGTAAATGTTCATTTCACTGAGGTGCCAAATTTGGAAAAAATCAAATGATACCAATGTGAATAGTGGCTCTTTCAAGTTTAGTTAATTATTTCATTGCCTAGATTAGGCAGTGGAATAATTAACTAAATAATATGCTTGAATTCCAAACTCAGATGGCTTCATTAGGTGTCTAAACCTTCCAGTATTTCCTCTCCATCTGTCAAATTTTCTGCTTTCCCTATAGCCTTTCCTGACAGGATTTATAATGTCTTTGTGTGTTTTCAGTGCAAAACTTTCTCTGCCTTGCTGTTTAAATCTTCAAAGCCACCCAAGTTAATAAAATGTAGTATACAATTAAATATGGGAGTAAATGCAGACCCACTCGTTTAGTATTTAATTCACTTCAAATTTTATTTTTCAGTGTGCTACAAGATTTTCCCCTACATTGCAGTAAATGCTAGACTCTTGTCTTGGAATTGAGGCATATTCCCCACCGTACATGGTGCTTGACACAGCGAGGTTATTCCCCATCTGCAGGGCTGTGGTGGGCAGCAATGGATGCTCGCTAAGCCGCAATTCACTTCTAGCCCTAAACAGGGTTATTGTTATCTCACTTCAGCATCTTTAGCAGATGTACTTTGTAGATCACATATAAAAGATATATCTTGGAGGGGGGTACAGAACATTTTCTTCCTAAAAATCTTTGATTCCTCCTCTCCTTTATGAATAGCACAGGGCTACTGCTGTTACCCAAGTGCTGCAATGAGTGGCAAAGCAGCTCATTCAGCACAGCTGCTGTACTGAACGAGTACAGTTTTGGATTTCCATCCGAAAATGTGTTCATGGTCCTCCTGGCTGCTTCAGATATGCCTGGCTATTGGAAAACTGGGAAGAGCAATGTTGTGCTGCTTTGACTAACCTTAATTTTAAAAAGAGGGAAATCTTTTTGAAATTAAAGAAAGATTATATTTCTATGAAACTGTCTTAGATTTTCTAAAAGAAGCATTACTATTTCTTATAGCTATGTTACAAGTATGAAATAGGATTAGATTTAATACAGAGAGACTGTGATCTCTTCAAAGAGTTTGTCTCATTATGCTTCTGTGTACCATGAGCTATATATTGTCAAGTAAGTATATTGTGTCACGGAAGTTACAAGTTCAGTTCAGGATGACTTAGCTCAGATTGCTGCAAACCGAAGAGTTCTGGTTCAAGGCTCTTATAAGCTCCTCAAGTCTGAATGTTCTGGCTCAAGATATTTATATCTCCTGCCTGTGAAGGCCAGGGTGGTTTGTTAGTTCTGCAGGAAGAACAGCTTGAGAATTCTTTTCTCCTTTTCTATTTATTTCATACTGTGTGTGCTTGTGTGGTTTTTTTTTTATTTATTTTTTATTTTCTCTAGGTTTTTCTCACTTCTGCGCACTCGTGATACCGTTAAATAAGCAAGTTGCACACTCATGACTTCTGTTCCATAGGGGTGAAAAAGAACATACACAAACATCAAGAAGCTGAAACTGAAACTTGAATATCCAACTCTAATTTGACCTAAGCTGTATCTGCAGTAAGACAATGTGTTACTTTGTAGCACTGACCACTTATTATATGATAAAAATCAATCATGCTATAAAAAGTTAAGATTGTCGGATACATCATACATTTACTGCAGGCATTGAGGGTGATATAAAATTTCATTCATAGACAAGAGGAAACTAGTCAGTCTGTGAAATTTTTACATTCCTTAAAGTTACATTCTGCAGACTTAGGGCCATTAAAATAGCATTCATTTCTTACAATTAAAAACCTAACTGATATGAATATTTAATATAGGAAACTATATTTAATGTTTGGAATGCATTAGTAATTACTGATTATTTTAACATGAACATTTGAAGCGCTGTTCAGGTTAACCATGGAGAGTTGGTGTGATGTGAGAGAGTCAGGGAGTCAGGTGTAAGCCCGGACGCCGGGGGATGTGAGAGCCTCTGGGAGGCTGTCTAGCATGAGGCTGCAGATGGGCTCTATAGGCACGACAGACCCTCTGCTGTACCCACAGCTGGTGCATGGTGCCATGGCGTTATAAGAGAAACGCTGCCCTGAGACCACGAGTTCCCCACACGGGGCAGGGCAGTCATGATCCCAGACTAATTTTGGGCAAGCTGCCAGTTACTCTTTCCGGCTTTATAAATCTTCTGCTGGTGAAACGAATACAGTCTGTGGTGACTCACTTCAGCTACGTGTGGAGACGGAGCAAGCAGAAGAAAACACCTTTTGCAGGTCCACCCTGGGGAAGCAGCTGTAGGAGGGAGGGAGCAGGGTTGCAGGGTGTGGTAGTGCGAGGGATGCTCAGGCACGCAGACTTAGTGGGAATCCTTCTCCTAAAACATTGTGGTTTCCTAGTGTGTAGGTCATGCTCCTGCCTATCTCTGATTTCCCAGAAAAAATCTGCCTTTTTTGTTTAAAAATTCATTCTTGTTGGAGTTTCTTACTTTGGTTCATTTGTTCATTTGATTCAGGGCTTTACGCCCTGAGTTCAGAGCGTTTGCAGCTCAGAGAAGTGAGCTGCTCCACCTTTAACTCCTGGTGCAGAAACCATTGTCCAAATACAGCATCCACAGTTACGCCATCTCTGTGGGAGCTTTACCTGGCTTTGTACTAATGAGACAAGGAAAAGAAGGAATGTTAGGAAGTCAGAACGCTTCCTTTTTTTGAAAGCCCTGTGTAAGGCAGCAGTAATGGTGAAAAGGGAAATGGTCTTCCACATGTATACTTTTGCCTTAACCAAATCCTTGTCAAAAGTATGTCTTCCATAGTTCAGCATGTTTTGCCTTATTTGGGCATTATTGTATACCATTATTTACATATGTTTATATAAATAACTTTACTGATTAAAGCTGACACGTTTTCTTTCCTGTTAGTTTTCTGATACTGCCTTCCCTTCTTCCTCCCTATTCCATTAATAAAAACAGACTCCTGTTCTTGGAATTCAGACCCTAAAGAATGAAGATAGTATCATACATTTGCACATTATCATTATCTATATCCGTAAATGGATATAGATATAGGTTTTTATTAAATCTTTCAGATGTTCCAGAATTGTCACTGAGAGCTTTTGGATAAAAAGGAAATAAAAGTAAAGGTGAAAACAGAAAGACAAAAGTTGGGCTTTGTCCTTTGATATCTTACAAATAGGAGGTATGTACCTGGAAAATGACTGCCTTCTGAGACGTCCCTCTGATTCAACTAATCCTTTAAAATTGGTGCTGATACTCACTTTTGCTCAAATCTGGGAATAAAACCTGTTCCAATGATGACCTGTGATCGGCTTCTGTTTTTCTCTGCTCTTTTCTCTGCCTCCTCCCCTTCATATAAAGCCTGCTTGTAATGGAAAAAAATGGTCAAACGTGCTACACACAGCTAGTTTTGAAAAGACGTAACTATGCAAAAATGAGTTTACTTTGAGCAAACTTACCCAGTTCTGCTATTTTTCTATTAATGCCATGCCAACAACTTATGTGCTAGCCCCCTATATAGGCAAGGATCATCCATTAATTTTTTTGATCTTAGGCTTGTGGGTTGGAAAGATATGAAAGATCTAGTGAATGCACACATATTCTCTGTAATAAAATGTGAATTGGACACGGATTAAGCAGAAATTTGTGTATCTGAGTATTGGGCAGAATGCTGAAGTGCACACATTTGTGTGTAAACATGGGCCCTAAATGGTAGTTCCTGTTTGTTTTGATTCCTTTGAGGTCTGGTTATATGGTTTTGGAATACTTTAGGTGACAAAATTAGTTGGTTTTAAATTCAGTTGATGAAGGGATCAGCGTTATTTTTTCAGTAAGTGTCCTAGTCATGGTAAATGGACTATACAAGGACTAAAAATACCCTCCAGTGTACTCCACAACCTGCATGTGAGTGCTGGTGAATAATATCCTTTTAATGGATTAAGTCTAACCAAATTTCTGGTGAAGTAAGCCAAGCATTTAATGGAAAACTTTGGGTTTTAATATACAGCCATGACAGAAATGGTGTTTTGTATTTCACAGAATTTAACACCACCCATTGTCCAAATGTTCTGCTCATTTACCACTTAGTATGTTGTTCCTGTTTCTGTTAGAGCAGGGAGGACTGAAGGAGGCTCATGCATAGTGGGAACATGGTGGCCCACAAAGCGAATGTATTGAAGCTTGCAGAGTTGCTTTCACTTCATCACTCACCGTGGTGAATACAGTGGCTATTCTAGCAAAGCAGACAGACTGTGCATAACCTTAACATATCCGTCTAGGAGATAATGGTAAGATAACTCATGGTCTGTGAAATCGCTTCCTATGAAGCCAGAGCACAAACAGTGAAGTAGTCGGGTGTTGGTGGCTGAATGCATCGCCCCAAGATGAAATGCTGTGGTGTAGCATGCACAGTGGGGTAGGCTGCCATAAAAAACTAATAATTAAACAAAAAAAAGTATGTTTTGCATAGCTCAGAAGTAGCAGCCTTTGGTAGCAGCTGTTGAAGCAAGCAGAGCATGAGGAAGATGGGAGAATGGTGGCACTGAATTCCAGGGTGATATTACCTATGAGTGGAGCTGGGCATGTGAGAACACAGAACCGTCTGGGTTGTGAACAGATGCTGTTACATCTCATAGATTTGCACAAGCGGTTTTGTTCCAGTGGTACCCATGTACGGCTGTTGGCTCTGCTGTGCTGCGGGAAGGCAGTGTGTTAATACCATTGGTTAGAAAGTTCAGCCAGGTGTTAAGTTGGGCAGGAGTCCACTGATGACCTTGAACAGTTGTTTTTAGAAGGAGGTTTTGGCCTGTTATTTAGTGTCTTCGTACAAACACGTAGCACTTAGCATCATAACATTTGCATCTTCAAACAATTAAGATTTTTATATGCTGCAGTCTTGATGCAGATACTGATATTAATGGAGCAAATACTTTCTGTGCTCCAGCAATCCCTGTTACATCTCAAGGTAACGTTTTCCCAGGAAAAAGAAATTTCATAATCAGGAGATGTGTCTTTCTTGGAATCAGTTAGCTATATATCTAGTGTTACTCTTGCAGAAGGTAATATTGAATAACTGCAGATATGATTACAGCTCTGTCAGTTTTGATATGAAAAGGTGTCTTAAGTCTTCTCAGCAGTTCTTCTGGATCATACTCTTGTTCCTTATAACAGAGTTGTTATCTTCATTATACTGTCCCTAAATGGTCTTGATACTTAAATGGGATTATACAGCAGAAACTGAGATGGGTACACTTTTGTGCCAAAAGTGTGCAAGAGAATTACAATCTTTGCATCATGCCAAATTTCATGGGAAGTTCTTTTTTACCAAGCTAGGGCAACACAATTTTAAGTGATTTAAGAAATCTAAATCCCTGTAAAAACTGGAAAATTTTCATTACAAGGAATTTTGAAGCCCAGTGTCCTCTCACTAACAATGACCAAGAGCAGATGCTGAGGAGACAGTATGAAAACAAACATAGGTTATGCATTCAGAGACACCTCCTGCCTTTGCCAACAATCAACATTTTAGACTCACTGAACCAGAGGTTGCATCAGGATTACTGCAGCCACTGCAGCGATTCGTGAATCCTTTGCTGATGCAAGACAGAGGAAGAAGACCTACAAAAGAACCATTAAGGTCAAAGTCTGTCCCGTGCACTTCCAGGATTACGTACAGGCATAGGAATCTGCTGCCTCTGCTATAAGCGCATCTTTTGGAAAGCTGTCCACCTTTTTCTGTAACCTACTTTGTTATCAATGCTCTTTTATGCATACGGATTTTGCCATGCTACTTCTGTGAAACCTCATCTTTCAAATTATGTTTCTCAAGAGGATTTATCTTTTCTTTAAAGACAAAGGTTTGACTTGTGCAGGTGACTCCCAAAGTACTTCATTCCCATCTCTGCCAGCGATTTGCTTTGATTTTGGACAACCCTGTTTATCCACTTTGTGGAAGCAGAGGCAATATTATTTTTCTACAGAGATGAATTTAAAGTTTTTTAATGGTTAAAGATACTGCACTACGAGGTCCACACTATATCATAATATTTTATTCATGAACTGGACAGTGAATAAAGCTTATAGTACAGTGAGATGATGAGATACTGCTTGAGAGCCAGCTTAAATTTACCTAGTCGTGACAATTCAGTACACAGCTGAATAGCTCTGTCTGGCATTTCAGAAATATACGTCTGAAATAGACTGAGCTTTTCACTTAAACAACAGTTCATTGTGGATTTTTTTTTAGAAGTAAGTAGAAGGTCTTTACATCTTATCTATACTTGCAAAGAACTTGACTCCTATGGAATGATGGTTAAATAAGCTCTAAATTTTCTTATGAGGTGTTAAACCCCTTTTCTTTGAGGCTTTGCTCTCATTCTTAAAATGTAAAAAGCCCTTTGGTTCCACCAGCTTGAACTGCCTGCTTACCCAACCCGGCATGCCAAAGTTGGTTTGCTGATTCCAGCTCTTCTAGAAACTGTTGAAAGAGCCAAGCTATATTTTTGCCTTGTAACATGTCAAAGAAATAGTGATTTATTGTATTTATTTCCAAGTTGAAGTATGGTGCAAAAGGCTGGTCCTCGTCATGCTTTCTTCTGGTATAAAGCACACACTAAAATGGGTGCATGCTTGCGATGCACAGAGAAAATTATTCCCATTAACTGTCATAAGTGGCTACTTGCATGTGGGTGATGCTGAGCAAATGCTTCTAAAATTAACTACTGAAATGTAATAAGAAGAAAAACCTCTATTGTGATGTAAGGTCACTGTAGGAATCCGTTCTTCCTGATCTGAAATGTGGAAAGGATGTTATCTTCTTATAGCCACTGCTGCTTCCATCTCCTGCCTCACAGGGTGATTCTTTTTTATGATGGCAACATTTTTTAGAAGATTGGGAAAATATAGAACATTACATCAGAAGGAAAGATCACTCATTTGTCTGCCTATTTTTAAATGGATATTTATCTTCTGTCATGGTGTAAATTAACAGAAAAACAAGTATACTAAAAATAAATATACTGTTGTGGTAAATGAGTCAAAATGGTATTGTTTCTCCTTGCATTATTCTAAATGATGCATTCTATCCAATCCTAACATCCTATTCTATCCTGTTTGTTTTGTTTTGTTTTGTTTTTTAAATGATACTACATTCCTTAAATGATAACACTGAGTTTAAATGCAGGAAACAATGTAGTCGGGGATAGTGCAAAGCTGCTGCTGTGCCAGTTTCTCTGTGCCAGCTCAGGACTGAACTACACTGAACTGAACAGTCTCTGTTTTAAGTTCTCCATGAACAAAACTGAGAAATGTTTCAATTGTTGACCTTCAGAGTGAAAAAGCTGGTGCTTTAACTTAACAATGTCTCCTACTATACTGTGCTTATTGATTCATGGGGCCAGAAGTGTACATAATAACAAACTGATGTGCTTTAACAGCAATTTATTACAATAACTAGTCATGATTGTTTGATGGCACCTCTTCTCCTTTTCCTTCTCTCTTGCAATAGTCTCATCTTCTATATTTTGCTTCGTCTCCCTAAGTCCATTGGTTCCTCTGACCTTCTTATTAGTGTCTGTTTAATGCCAAGTGCATGAAGTTTGAATCCCTCATTAGATAATCAGAGAACTTTGTATGCACCAGGACAAAACACAGGTTTTCATAATAACATATTTGCAGTTCTTCTCTGGGTCAAGTTTAATAGGAAAAGAAAATACTTAATGGATATCTCATTTTAAAAGTTGTTTTGTATCTTCAAAGTAATGCAAATACTGTTTTGCTAAGAAACAAAGAGCTGTTTTAGAGTGACTTGTACATGTGCTAAACTACATGTCTTTTTGCATCTTTGCTTCTGATTTTGGTCTTGGCAGGTTGAGAGCTCTGCAGGGAAAACTTCATAAATGCTTTACAAATCTTTAGTTGATTAGGCTGTAAGTTACATCAAAGTAACATTCGATCTTATTACCTAGAAAAAAGCATGGCTTGCTGCAGAATTTAGTGGTGATTGTTGAATTCAATGATGGCTTTTATACTGGCTACTATAATCTCTGGCACAGATAAGCTGTTGTCCAACAGGATATGCAGCTTAGGGAGCTGTAGAGTAAAGCACTCAAACTTGGACAGAAAAGTGCTGAAGATGTTTGCAGAAAAAAAAAGCAGCTATTGATTGGTGAAACTTATTTTTGATGCACTTAATCATTCTCATAATGCACATAGTATTAAATGGATCTGGCAGGTTTTATTTTGTAGATATAATATCTAAAGAGGAGAATGACTAATTCATTGGGGAGGGGGGGCTGAACTCTCACCAACAGGACATACAGATGCTGATGTCTGCTAAATACTAAAACCTTGAAAACACACACATTGTGACAGAGAGTGACCGCAGCTGCTGTAGATGACTAAACCACAGTAGGGAACTGCTATAATTGTTTGTTTTCATCATTTCTATTAGTTTTTGAGTCTTTCCAACTGATGATCAAACTACGTTTTAAGGGTGTTTTTTTCAAGTGTGGACAAATGTTTTCTTGTCTGGATTTGAAGTCAAGGCAGTGGAGTGTCCTCCTTATCAATAATATGAAAAAAACACAGATTATTCTCTTCATTCCCTGCCCTTGATGAGAAAAGATAAGGCAAAAAATTTCTATAGTCATGATAGATTTGAGGAGACTTGTAAAGTAGTTTAAAAGGTTGGTGAATTACACATAGTTTCATGAATTACATGTCTTTCTGTATGTGTGGCTTTTAGGCAAAATGTGACATGTGATTTTGGTAATTGGACATCAGAGTGTAGTGATAGGCCAAAGCAGAATTTAATCCAGATACTAAAGAACACATTAGACTGTGAATTATCAAATTGCTGACTGTTTTTACTCCAGTATTACACAATAGATTTCTCTGAAGCTCTGCAATGAAGAGAATGAAACCAGCATGTCTTATTTAAGGATGACCTTTCATCACTTCTGCTGTACATAGCTGAGGTCAGGCTCTGGAACCCATAATGACCATTGTGTATCAGTAAAGATGGGTAACAAAGGTCTCCAGAGGTGAAATATGTTCCATCACCTGCAAGGGCTATGGTGACATTTCACCAGCACTGTATGGGTTATGTTTCTACTGCTTATCAATTGATTTATCATGGGCCTGTATCACTTCTTTGGTTTCATTACAAAGGTATTTTGATATGACTTCCAGATAGTTATTTCACAGTTATTTTATTGGCTTTGGAGTTGTGCAATGTATTGATTAAAGCACCTTCAGAAGATCTTCATTTTCCATGCATTACTGCAAGAGAAGATAATATTTTAGTGCGACTGTGCTACCTACTAAATCCCTTGATGGAAGATGTAAAATAGTTTTTCAGAGAGCAGGTAAGAAAGTTCTAGTAATGGTTGCAAAGCATTTATATTCCAATTCCTCCTTTCCAAGATTCACTTTACAAAGGCTGTAATTGTCCATGCTTGGTCTCAGCCCAAGAGTGAGGGTTTTGTTGGTTTGAGGGGGGAGTGTCTGTCTGTTTTCATTTTTAAACTCAAGCCAAAACGATTTAGTCATTATGCAGAGACGTGAGAAAACTAAATAAAACAATTGTCCCAGCTGTCATTATACAGAATTAGAAAAAAAAAAGGAAAAGCCTAAATAAAAAATGAGAGAAAGAAAATTCGGGGTTGAAAAATCTTTTCCTTGGAAGGATAGTGGGGTGTTTTGATTAGGTTCAGCAGTGAGAAAATGTTCATTATTTTGTTGACTAATACAGCTCTTTTTACCGTCCTATGTCAGTGTTCCTAGTGAAGTCTGGCTCAAGTACACACCCTTGTGTATCATTCTCCATGAGTCACAATCCTCACCTGTTTTGTGATGTACTTACTCCTAGTCTTGTTGTTTGTTATGCATCTAGAGTGAGTTTTTCTCAGACCAGGGAGAGAAGAGTTAAATTAAGACCTTTGCTTGGCTGTTTGCCTAAGTACAGGGCAATCTACCCACTGTGTGTCCAGTTCCCCGACCATGCCTTCTGCTCAGGACGTAGGCACATTCTCCTTAGAACCGTTCTTCTGAGCGGTCCCATGGCAGTGGGGCCCTGTCAATGCCAGGGCAGTCTTTGAAGAACCTAGGAGGAGGTGGGCTCTGAAACATCTCTGTTCCTGTCGACCCGAAAGAAGGGACTAGCCAGGGAGGTTCAAACAACCACTGTAGGACAGGAAGACATTAGGTCTGAAGACTATGACTCTAGGAAGACAGGTTTCCTAGAATTGTTTCTTGAGCTTTACAAAATTTCCAAAATGTGGTGGTATTTTACAGTTCACTAAGGGCAATCCCCTTCTGATCTCCTTAGTAATTTCCCTAATGGACAAAATTGATACCAAAAATGCCCAAAGGAAGATCAAAACAAAAGCATGCTTTGCATTGGCCCCATATGTGTTTTCCTAATACAGAGCTTTGATTTTGGTTGGCATTGGCAGGGGCTAAGACATTGTTTGCTTTGATTCTGTGATTTGAGCTTGGTTCGAGAACAGTCAATTATTGACTAATTGTTTGAGACAATTTAGTCTTAAAGCAACCTAGGAAGCCAAGTGATCATAAACGATAGTTGCCTAGTTTCTTAAACAAAGCTATTCACAAAGCTCTTATAAAGATGTAATTTAAATCTTTTTGATATTAGGCTTGTTAGTTCTCAAAAAAAATAATAATTTCCAGTTAGAATACTAGTGTGCAATTGTTATACTATAGCACTATGCTCTGGATAGTATTTATTCAATGTTTTTAATTGGAAGAGGTTAAAGCATTTCCCAAAGCATTAATAATCCTTGTGATTGCCCTTTTAAAGGAAGTGTTCACAGCCCCAGTTTCCATATAAAAGAAGAGAGAGACATTGAGTCATTTGCCCTAGGTTACAGAACAAGCCAGTGACAGAGTGAAAATACAACCTATGGGTCCTGATCTCTGAGAAGTGAAATAAATCTTGAACACAAGCAAATGTTTTTCACTGCATGGGATTTCTTTTATATGAACAGAGGGAATAGGATAGACAAGTAGGTTTTATGAGTGAGTGCTTATGGAATTATGTACTAATTTTCTTGGACTATTTCTCATATCTTTTTTATTTTTTTAACTTTTTGTTGAAAGAGTAGAAGTAAAATTTACTAATAGAGCTATATAAGAACGGTTATCTTCTGTATTGTTTTTTCACTATGGTATTACAAAAATTTAAAAGTACGTGCAGTGCTTTTGTGAGCATTTGAATTGTAAATTAGTATTTAACTGTTCAGCTGCAATGATATCAAGCACTACCAACCAGGGCTGACACAAGTGATATGGAAATATAGAACAATGCAATTTTTGCATCTCTGAGGAGATTCAAATCATTAGCCTGTGTAGAATAAAGTATATTTGAACAGACAGCAGCCATATGAGAATAGACACTTTTAATTGAGACAAACTTAGTTCTCAAATATAAAAATGCTTTGTTTCCATAACCAAAATTATGCTACTGTAGCATTTTTTTCTGTATGTGAGGAGTTTTCTGTATTCAGAGCTATGAAAATATAAGAGTTCAAATTAGTGTTATAATTTTAATAATTAACATGCTGCTGTAAATCAAGTGTATAGCCTAGGTTGATATTTTTATATCAGTTTCTCAAGAAGTACAACTTAAAAATTAAGCTTCATACCACAAAAAAGCAATGCCATATTGAAGAAGTAACTATCATGAAGAAATTATGTGTCTAAAAGAAGTTTTCATTCTTCATATAGCACAGGACATTTTATTCTCAATTTCTACTCAGCAAAGGTACATGATTCCCATTCCATCTATGGTCTGTACTGTATTGAAATAATAATGATGACTTTTGCATTTTGGAAGACAAGAAAGATGCAACCTGTCTACTGTTGAAAGAAAGGTACCTTGTGCTGTACTGGTTTCTAATGTAGACCTTGCACAAGTTCATTGCATTACATTACTGTAGTCATACAGCAGGAAACAAAGACCATTTTACAGCCCCCATGGAGAACATAGCCTGGAAGGGTTCTCTGCTCCTCGGGTCCCCAGACCTGTGCTAACACTGATCTTGTTTATACCATTAGTGATTTTGGAAAAATGCTGTTACTCCACCCCACTGTGATGCTTTGTAAAAGGAAAAATACTGAGTTTAAAAAACAAATAGAAAATAAATATAAAAATGAAAATATACTCAGTGATGGCTTTGGTCTCTTTCTGCGAGGTTAGGCATCTCACTGAAAAGAAACTGTGAAATGCACTACAGCTGGTTCTGTGCTGACTTTAGGTTATGAGAAATGAGTTGTTGATATTCAGATTTTCAAAATCAGTATTCAGTCTGCAGTGCTGCATGAAACATGTTATAGATTGAATATATTATGAGTAAAGCTGTCAGATCTACTTCAGGAGAAATAATTAATGCTAGTTGGAAGACATGCTGTCATCATGACAAAATCCAAATGTTAAGTTTAGTATACCTAATCTAGTGACCACTGATCTTTGTAAGCATCTCATCTGGAGACTGATTTATGTTTGTGGCCCATGTCTGAATAGCAGCTATTCTTCCATAATCAAAAGAACAAAATACAAACAACAAAAAATTTTCCTTTTTAGTGGTATACCTTGGAAAAAAGTCAAGTATTTAAGAGCAACAGATGCAAGAGTGTGGATGGGCATAAGAAGAGAAAGACAAAAGGGGAAAGGGGGAATTTTGCAACAGTGCAGTTACTTTCAAGCAACCAAATTACTTGCTGATAGAAGAAAATCTCTATGTTGATCTTCAAGCAGCTCATGATCACTAGGTGACCAATGATCCAGCTAGGCTGGTATATAATGTCTGAGTACCAAATGCTCAAGAAAAAGTGCAGAACACGCAAACATAGAGGTTTCTTTGGTATCTAAACTGTTTGAGACCTCAAAGAATTTGATTCGATAAGGTTTCCAAAATGTGCTGGAACACTTGCCAACAACTGTAGAAATTGTTATTTCTCTACATATCATGCCATGACCTAAATATCATTCTTGGTCTTTCTCTGCTTAATTTCTTCACTATGTGACAGGGAAATTCATGGATTCATTGCTTGAGAAAGATTGTTTGGCTTGATCAGATTTGATTTGATATGTTCTTTGTTTCGTTCAGTATACCTTTGTCATGGTGCTGCATTAAAAAAAGTGTCAGATCAGCCCTCTGAAGCCTGTGCTTTTGTTATACAGCATGCTTATTATGTTTCCTCTAATTTTATCTTCATAAAATAATCTTTCAGTCTTTTAAGTCACACTTTTTGAGGGAGTACTGCTATCACTCTATAATTAATCTTATACCCCTGCTCCCCGAACCCTCTTCAGCTCTTTAATAAATGGATTTAGCCATTTGGATGAAGCATAAAGCAGACAAATTCTGCAGCTGGAAATTGATTTAAACTTGTACTTTAATGTTTTGCTGAACCTTTGCCTAAATTAATACATTGGTTAAATCAGAAGTGTTTCTTAATTAGTATGCAGACAGTGGTGAATGAATATTAATTTCTTATTAGCTATTTTTAGATTAAGTTAATAAAATTACTGAGCATTTCATAAAGGGCTATTTTTAATGTTTTTACTCTTGTGCACTGTCATCTAAGTGTGTGAGGGTTTTTTCAGATATTAAGTTTTCTTTTGCTTCTTAATGGATCAACACCACATTTCAGTAACAAACTTGCATTTAGTGTAGGACCCAAATCATACAGTGCTAAATTTTGCCGTATAAAGAGTTTGAGAAAATAAATCCTCCACTTATCAAAAGCTATGAAAGAAACCTTGACTGACCTTTAGCTATAATGTCATAATCATGACTATATAGCATAGAACACCATCTAGGATTTCAGGTGGAGTAAATTAATTTATGTTTAGGACATTGGAACAAATCTGTTCCCTTTGGTTCCAACAAGCGGCATGCTGTATCAGCTTTGTTAATCTTCCAATACATGTAAGGCACACCGCAGTTTAAATCTTTGCGAGGGATAGGTACACATGCACAAACAATAAAATGGTTGTATGAATTAGGTGAAAAAAGTGTTGTAACGTGGATTTGTTAGGATTACCTTCTTTCAAGGCCTGAGCTGCTTGTGCAGTGGGAGTGCAGTGGGAAATGTAATACGGTTTGGCTGGTGGGTCTCATTCTCTCCCCCGCTCCCTCCCCTTTTTTCTTCGGTTCCCAGCTCGAAACCTGAAGCTTTCCCAAATCCCTGTACAATCCACAGGCATAAGTTGCTGGGAGTTGGTTAGCCTTCTAGTGAAACGTGGCTGGTCTGGGGCACCGACATCTGTGGCCATGACCTTCCTGTGAACCCTCTAACAAGTCTATTGCTGTTGTTATGCATTTCATTCAATATACGTGGCAAAGATTCACTAATTGTATTTGCTGGGCTATGCTACCTTTAAAACATTGCTTTTACTATGTCCTTTCCCCTCATCCACTGTTTTTTTCACCTTTTCTGCAGTATCTGGAGAGTATCAAACTGATAGTTGCAAACTGAGTACAAGCTTTTGAAGTCCAGACATTTGGAACGTTGCTCGACTTTAATGGTGAGAATAAGTATGTTATGGAGAGATATTAAAGACAACTGGAGTCCTAATGACGTCAGGCCTGAAAAAATGATTATTCTATCAGTAGAACGTTTAATTTCTGAAAATGAAATTATGCATAATTTCCAGATTTGTAATAAAATAATTAGTGCCTGCACTTTCTCATTATCAGCTGGTTTGCTCCAATTTCTTTCTATGAAAGGAGCTTTGTTGTTTAGTGAGGAATCATATTATAGTCAAGTTTTGCACATTTTATTGTCTCGACTTCGGCTCCAAGAATTACTTGTCTACTTGGGAAATGAATTCACAGTACCACAGAGGCTGGCAAGCTTCCAGATTTTAATTGCTTACCAGTGAGGTTCAGGGCAGACTGTTCTTCCTACGGTGGGAAACTGAAAAACAAAAAAAAAACCTTAGTTGTGCTAAAGAAAATGAAAATCACCTTCTTGAAAAGAAAACAAAAGAACTGCATCGTAGTTATCATTGCGTATTGGGCTCTGTGGCTGAATTAACAAAATTGGGGAACTAAGCAAAGCTGGAGCTGTCGTGGTATTTAGCCAAGTCTTATCGATTTTTGTAACTAACTTCTTTTAGGCAGACTGAGGTAGCTGATGGGGAAAAAAGGTACTTAAGCTCAGAATACATGGCAAAAGTTGAGAGGAAGGACGAGCTAAAAAGCTCTGTAATAGCAAACCACAGAAGTAGCCCTGAACACATCAGCTGCAATGTAAAGGTATTGCACAAGGAGGTTGAGTGATGAGATCCTGTTACTGAAAGCTGAGAAATCTGGTTTTCCATCTCTGGCTCCACAAGAGGCTCCTCTCAGGACCTGTCATGCCTTGTTTCTGGTGTGCTCTGTCTGCAAAGAGGGAGTATTTCTCCACCTCTTGCCTAAAGATCTCATCCTCTCTCTCTTTTAAAGAAGTATTTTCCATTGTATATCTTGATGGCAGTGCTTTCATGTCTCCATCTTGTAGTGTGCAACCATCATGATACCAAAAAAGTAGTGAGAATAGCAGAGAATAAAGGACTGGTGAAGGATGAATATCTGAAGTGAAGCAGTAACTGTAAGTGTAGGAAGTTCTTTGCAATGTATTGCCATCAAGCTGTCTAGAAAACAAGTTATTTTTTTGATACAGTTTCAAAAGGGATCATTGGCGCTTTGAGGAGGAGGATGACATCATGTTTCACCTGCTGACACTACTGTAGCAGATACGGAAGACTGCAAAAAGGAGAAAAAAGGAAAGAGGACAGTGTTGAACAGACTCAAGTCTAGGCTCTTCTAGAAAGAGTGATTCCACAAAGTGAAGCAGTTAATAGGTGATAAAAAAGTGAATTTTATGTTTGCTACAAAAGTGGAGCTCTACTAGGAAGGATCTTTATTGCACTGTGCATGAATTGATGAAAAATAACCTGCTTAAATGTGGATATGAGCAGCTTGGGAGATTGTGAAGGAGGTGAAGTGCAGTAATCAACAGCTGTAGGAGAGCTTGGCAGCTGGAAGGGTGGCTGGATTGGTGCAGTGGGGGGGAATCTCTGTTCCAGGACTTGTTTACTTGGAGTGTGGATGGTCTGACATCTGGTTGTCTTCTAATGAAACTCAGAGTCTCAACTTCATTGCCTCTCCTGAGCTTTCTTTTCATACCTGTTAATTGGCTTGTACTATCCTTTGAGCAACCTCCGTATTTTTCATTCGTCTTTTCATTGCCAGCCTGGTAAATGACAGGAAAGAGATCAGTACGGTTTAGCTGAGGGAAAAATATTTCCATGCAGTGCAGCATGGGCTCTAAAATATATTCACCAAAGAAATCACTGCTTAAATGACTTAAGATCTCTTTATCTGTCAACAATTACATGCTCCAATAGGTACAGTTAAAAAGATGCTAGAAAGAGCTCTAGTTAGATTTGTAAGATCCAAAACTTTATAAGCCTTGCTATTCATTCACTAATGTTCACACTCACCAATGTTCATGCTCGTTAAATGTAACACTCATTAAAAATACATAATCCATATTAATCATTTTAGTTATCCATCACTGAATCAGATTAATAGATCACCATACAATTTTACATTCTTTTTACAACTTAATGGAAATGATCCATTATTCAAATACCGAGCATTGCCCAGTTGCACTCTTCTTTTTCATTTGTTTTTTTCTCCAGTTGAGTCACCCATTAATGAGTGACAAAAAGAGTAATGCTGACAAGTGTATTTGGAGATCTCCAAGTTGTTGTTGCCAAGACCCCTTGTAGGGCTTGGTCAGCCTTCTGAGTCACTACTCTGTGCTTCTGGCTTCTTGTGCATCCTCGGGTGGGGTACTCCTGCTTTTGCGATGCCTCTGAAGGACAGGATCTCTGTGATTGGATTAATGGATTCCCTTATTATATCTGATGACTTTTCATATTTCTCATCTTAACCCATTTTTTAAAAATGGCCTCATATCTTGGTAGCTTCTTTCCCATTGGAGGAGGTCTCTTTTAATTAAAACAATTAATTAAAGGGAATTTTTTGGTAAATGTCTCATTCTTTTTCCCAATACTGCCATATAAATACCACATAGCATTGTCACGTATTTTAAAATTTTGTGTATCTGGGATAGGCAGGACACTGTATGTGTTTCAATTCCAGTTTATGGTTTCTGAGCACACTAAGGAGGCAAAAGACAACATGATATCATACTTAACTTCAATATTAATCATAATAATAACTAACTATAAATTTACCCCTCACTGATTTGTTTAATCTGGGTTTAGCAATCTGGGTTTAGCTCAAGCAAAACTTTCACTGTAGGAGATTTATTCCTCAGGATTTTCTTACCTGTTTCTGTTATTAATTTTAATTGGTTTTGTCTTGGACAACATCCTCAGAGGAGGTGGTTGCTGAAAACCAGTGTGTAGGAGCCAGTCCTTAGAGAACAGTCTCTGTGCCCCAGACCTGTCACCATGGGGCTTGGGAATAGGGTCCAAACCTTCTAAAAGTGTTAGCAGCTTCTTGGCCACTGTCAATGCTAAATGATGCAATTGTAGGAGAAACTCTTGGCAAAACCTGTTGTCCTATTCCTAGTCAGCAGTGCACTAGCAGACATACAGGGTGCCTCAATTTCTAGACAGTTTATGTCACTCACTGCACAGGGATGAGCAATACTAACCAGACTTAAGAGTTTGACAAGAAATGCTAAGGGCGAGGGGTGAAAAAGGGG
>VZTL01066921.1:0-11152 GCA_013400535.1 Scopus umbretta | reverse complement strand
TGGGGCTGAGCTGCCTGCTGGGGCTACCCCACAAAACATCCCTGGCCCTGCAAGACATTCAGTAGGTAGCCTTCAAGTGGGCTGTATCTGTTATTTCAGCTGTAAAAAAAGGATAACATTTCTCTTACACTCTATAATACTATGCATCTTTAGAGATTTGATTATTAATTATAAACTTGGTATTTATTCTAAATTTTCATCTTATTGGATTTTATTCTTAATAATGACACTTCCTCTTTTTGGCTTAACACTTTCCATCCTTATCAACATTTAAGTTTGTATTCTCTTTTATCTGTCACATAGATGAAGGTACTAATTTAATCTTTAAATCAGTGTCAGCTGGGAGGGAAGCTTTATGAATGTAACTGAGAGCCCCCAGTTCTTTTGTTGTGCAAAACAGATTGTTTAGCCAAGCTTTGCCTTTTCTCCAAGAAAAATGTCTTTGAGTTCTTCACAATTTTAATTCTGTATTACTAGATTCAGAGTTACTTTCCTAATTCCCCATTCCGTTCTCTGTGTGTGCGAGCAGTAAAGGCACAGAGAAGGAAACACAGGGGAAGCCCAACAAACTGTGGCTCAGGTCAGCATTGACCACAGAAGCTTCTGTAACAGAAATTCCCTGAAAAGAAAACATTTCACCACTGGCCTGTGTACCTGACAGAGAGTGAAAGAGGAATGGGCTAGAGGCCTTCCAGCCTATAAACAATCCAGTTGGTGCTATTACAATGAGCAATTAATATTGTGTATCTAAACAGACACACAGGGGACTTATCATCCTTATCGAAAAATCTGATGTAAAACATATAATGTCTGCAACATATATAAATACATGCTTATGTGGTTAGGTAGACCTACAGCATATCATGAAATCATTTGGCATAGTGACAACTTCAATGTCTTACCGAGAACTCTTCCTTCAAACACGGTTTTGGGTGCCTGCTTGGTATAGACCTTTCAGCTTATTTCCTTAGGTTGCATGCTTATCCTTCACCAAGCGTTGTTCTGTTACATATTTGTTTATTATCTGCCACCATGGTTCTTGGTGCAAGACTGGAGTTCCTGGATCTTATTGTGATGATGAACAAAATTCTTCCTCAGTCCAAAAATATCCTTCCTAAAGCTATCAGCTGAAGTGATTGTTACATGAAACCAATATCTCTGAATAATTGATGAAACCACAGACAGACATAAGATGTGCAATGCAATTAAAGGATCACTCTACACTGATATAAGAAAGTCTAGTTTCACATCCGTTAAACATATGTGAACTAGCTTTTTTAAACCCCGCGTTTTTATTTACATCATTTTACGAAGTTACTTTGCAGAATTCTTTTGAATGAACCAAACCTCCTAATTCTCTGGTTTGGATTCCTCATTGAAGAGATACATGTTTCCACGCTGAGAAGGGCTGACTTTCTTTAAACAGGAAGGAGTTGGGCTCTACATTTATGAAGTTAGTTGATCTAAAGTTCTAGTTTTTCAAGAGCTGAAGAAGAAAGGTTTCAAAGCTTTCTTTGATCAAAGCTGCAAACAGTGACAATGTGAGAGAACAACAGGGGAAAGAATAAAATGAAGCAATATCCCAAAAAAACCAAAGCAATATCCCAACACTTCTGCCTACCAATTCCACCTCCCAGTGACAAAAATGGAGCAGAATATAGATTAACTTATTAAATTTATTTTTTTTAAATCAGAGTTATGAGTTACAGCTCTCCAGTTTTTAAGATGTTTACATACCTAACTGACTCGACGTACAGAAAGCATGACTTTGAACTTCACAGGACTGCTGCATGCAAGAAAGTAAGCAGAGGTGGATTTGCCACCAGCAACGCACATCCCATTCGTACTGTCCCATGCCACAGATACACCCTAGGCCATGTGGGGAGGGAGAGAACCTACTGCCACATGAAGTCCCCATCCAGAACAGGCATACATCCAACATCAGTTAAACACCCATCTCCTGCACAGAGATTATTAAACTGGTAACTTAAAGTATAAGCAGTCAATAAATAAACCACTTAAATCTAGTTTTCCCTCATGTTGACACTAATTTCCATTGCTATTAGAAATGTGAGCGCTTACTCCAAACCGTCCACAACAATTTGCTGTGATCAGTGCTGACTACTTATTTTCTTTTATTTCAGCAGTCTTTATATTTAATGAGGTAGCATTATCTTTTTTGAAACTTCAGTATGTTCTAAGTAAACAAGGTAGAGAAAAAACAATTATTCAATGTATTAGAATAGAGGGTTTAATTTTAGTCAAATCTTTCTCTGAATGTATTGTTATACTTTTAAAAGTGAACCTATTTTATATCTCAAATGAACTTAAACCAAATGTTCATAATCAACCATAATACTATAAATTAAGCAATTGAATACTGTCATGTATTGAATCAGTGAGCTTTTCTAAGTAGTTAATTTTTTAATAGAAAGAATGGGGTGAAATACCTTTAATTAAATTAGCATATCCCACTTTATAAATAAAGTATGGCAAACCATTTCCTGAATTAAGAAAGTTTCTATTCATTCAAATGTCAGCACCTACAGAGTTTCTATATTCATATCATATTCACTGCTGTTATCCAGAATTCTGCAAAGTGCAACTTTTTACTGAAGATTTCAAAACTTGTTCAGTGTGGAAAACCTACTAGGTTGTATTAGAAATTACTTAGAATGTTGGTTTTCAATGTATGAATCTGTGTTCCAGTCTCCTTCCAAAATTAACTTGATACAAATGGTAAGTAGAAAGTCAATTATGCCATAAAAATGAAATGTTTTATTCACCTTTTCCTAAGACTACTACAATGGGAATACTAGAATGAGAAAAAATATTTTTCTATAATTGCTTAAGTATACACAGCTACGGAATACCCTTATTAGCTAAAATACCAAAACATTTTGTGTAAAGATTTTTATTTGATTACAACAATCAAATAAAAATTTTTTCTAGTTAGTGCCACAACTCTTGATTTGGGAAAATATAAGTACAAAAAGATGTAATTAAATTCACTGAAATAAAAGACAATTTTAAGCTTGTTGATTTAAAATTGAAGTGGCTTAAATCAGTCACTTGTAGATCCTATTGTGTGACTGGCAGAAAATTGTTTAATCTGATCAAGTTTCCTTCATCCTAATTTGAGAATTATTTGTGAAAAAGCTTCTGAACTAAACTACTGTATTAAGCATAATTATTATCATTAATATTATTTATCAAATAACTGTGTATCAGCAATACCTTATTCATAGATCATTTTCTATTCTCTGAGAATCTAAAACTGAAATTTTGAGTTGAATTTTCTCAGCCTTAACTATATATTATGCAAGTCATACTGCAATCTTCCATTTCTACACCAGATAAACACAATTCCTAGGTTTAGCTTTCCAGCAGAAATGCTTGAGTGTGTGAATTGTGTTCCACATGGATTCACTCCCTATTATCCACCTTTGCTTAGATACCTATTACTTAGATCTCTGGAAATACCCACCCAGATCTCTAAGAAGCAAGCAGAAACAGTATTGTAGGAACTTGAGTGAAGGTCCCTTTCTTTCAGACTACATCTAGACTAATGCTTTAATGCTAAATTGAAAAATTAAAGTGCAAATCACTTTTGGCCATTAGGTCACACTGAACCAGAGGCAGCTGCCTTTCCCCAGCAGTGGTGCAATATTTGTGCACAATTTGTGTAGAAACAGCAGCAGTTCTTTCAGAGTAAAGCACAGGATGGAGCAGCATATAGTGTCCTGTCACTAATTACCCCAGAAGGAAGGTCCTTCTAAATAGATGAATCAATGAAAGAAACTCATCATTCAGTGGAATCCATCCTGCAGAGATTTGAAGTATGCGGGAGAGTAACTGTGAGTTGGCCTATGTACTATCCCTGTACACAGAAGCTGTTATCTATACTTCTGTGCTTTATTGTTACAGTACAGCACCATTCAGTTTCTCCACAGACATAAAAACATACCATGAAAGACAGACATTTCCATCTCTGTACACGATCAGTTTAGTCTAACCTATGGCACATGAGACAGGGGAGAACTCATAGTGCACAGGTCCTACTAGTTCACATCAGCATGACGCTGCTCCTGACTGAAGTGAAAGCAGGCTCAGAAGCCAGCAGCAATGGGTGTCTCTTGTGCTCCTATATCTGCTGTAAGGTGCTCCTTGGTGCACCCAAGGCCCTGACAGTGTGCTCCCATGGGGGTCCCCGGCTTCACAGGGTGGAAGCACCACTCCCCCCAAGCTGCCCACTCCCCATGCCCCCAAAACACCCAGCATCCCGTATCGGTGGAGCAGCAGGCTCCCAGACTGCATTCATTCTTTCAAGTCTGCAATGGCTCGGAGTAGAGGCCACGCTGGCACAATACTCTGTCCACCAATAACTTGTACTGAGACAATTCCTCTTACACGTTTATTTATAGGCAGGGTAGACCTATAAATATCCAGGAGATAGGCCCAATACCATACAAGAGCTTTTCCCTTCTCTCATTCCACAAAGCAACACCTAGCAATCATGGTCAGTAAAAGATATTAATGAGTTGTTGTTTCCTGCTCACAGAGCAGCTGAGTAAGAGGCCAAGGACATTCCCGCTTCTTTAGTAACGGAGCTACAGCACTGAAGCACAGGGGCTAGGGGCTGCAGTCAAGCATTACTGATGTGCTCAGTAGCTTAGGTATTAAGTTCACTAAAGAATAAAAAAGGCATGGAAAGAACACGTAGGCAAAATGTAATGGATAGCCACAGGTGGGAGGAAAAATCAGCTTTGAATTCTCCCTAGAATAATTTCTTGCATAAGACTTTATATAAGCTGACAGCCTTTCACATTCTTAGAATAGGATCCCAAAATTCACTGGCAAGGTCTGCACCCTCTGGTGAAAACGGCCCCAAGACCACACTCACCAGCTATCACGCTGTTTGTTACCAGGGAAAACAGAAACAACCAGTTTCAGGTGGGGCTGGAGCACAGTTCTGACAGCGTTTGGGACTCTGATGTCACCCACTGGGTCAGCTAACAACCTGGCACGGCTGGAGAGGCACCTCGCTCCCTGCCTGCGAACTGCGTGGAAAACAGCAACGCAGGTGGGGGCAGGAAGGAAAGCTCACCTTGATCAAAGCCTGTCTCGAGTCCAGGCTTTTAAAGAAAACAGAAAAACCGCAGCAAGCGCTCCATGCCTCCTGGAATTGCCACTCGGCAACAGTACAAGCGCAGGCAAAACCAGCCAGCACCGAGGCACCCTGCTAAGCTAGCGGTGTGTATGAGCACGTACTTACTTGCCAACGGCCCCAGAGAAGCCTGAGCTCAAACAGAATACTCTAAGATGAAAGGAAAAACAGTGAAGCAGGCCCAGCTTTTGCCATGTGAGCACATTTTTTGCTCTGGTGTGCCTTCATACACCTCAGGCCACCCAGCTGTTTTTATGGACAGGACCTATGCTCAGCACATCATTTCAAAGCGAGTCAGAGACACAAGCAACAAGAGAATGTCTAGGTTTGGTTTTATATGCCGGACTAACACTCATGGCATTTTTTTCATTATTTGGAACCATATGCCCAACTGAAGAAACAGGGAAAACATAAAACCAGCATTATTTTAGAGCAGTGACCAAGGGTCGTGTCACCTGACATTCAATGTTGCCAGAATTCCCGGTACAATGAGTTGCATTTCTTAACTTTGCTTCCCTACTTCCTCACTTCATGGAAGTTAAGAGAGGGTTTTGGTTTGTATTTTACCTTCTAGTGGAAATAAACCTTGCCCTCAAGATCTTGAAGAAAATCTTGACAATGTTACATGACCATATCCCTAAATACTCCCAATTCTCAGCACAGAAAAGGTAAATCCCTCCTTTGATAAAAAAGTGCCATGATTTTTTAATCTAACCTCATGTTTTGGGGGCCTTCAGCTTCGAGGAGTGCAGGATCGAAAAAGTTAGTTATCATATACGTGGATCCCTTAAGAGCATACATTTTACATAAAGAAGAGGAAGAAAGTAACAATATCCTCACTAGGCAGGCATAGCCAAAATAAGCAGCATGCAGAAAGTTACAAGAGGAAATCAATAGTACACAACACAAACCCAGATTTTCAGAATACTTTTGTAGAGCTTTCTGAAAAAATGAGCCTCTTTACATAAAGAACAACTGTGATGACTTGGCGTGGAATCTCTTAATTGAAGCTGCTGCCAGACAGGAAAGAAAAACAAAACCTGCCCTGGAAAGAACCTGCTGTGCAACCCCATTTCGAAGGGCAGAGAGGTGTAGTCTCTGCCCAAAAGCTGAATCCTCAGGTGTGAAACAGAAGGGACAAAGACAGGCGGCCTTTAGAAATGTCCCAGGTGATCCTCACAAACTCAGGAGGTTCATTCACCTTAGCATTTCATACTTCTGGTAGGGAATATTATTTACTCTTTCATACCATAGACTATAGCAAACTACTGGAAAGCTCCCTCAGCTTAACCCAAATCACATTCTAGATGTGCTTAAACCCTTTCACAAGGCAATATTTCTTATTTCTGAACCTGCAAAACTTACCAGCTGAGTGTCTTTTTTTCTTCCCAATTCCTTTAGTGGTCAGGTGAAACAGGGACAATACCACACATCACATAGAAGATGTAAGAAAACACATGCAACCCTTTGTGTGCTTTGTGTAAGTGCTATTCATGTGTTCACTCCTTCACACTGCACCAAGCAGGCCTGATCTCATATTGCCATATTGAAAGGAATGAGAAAAAATTTCTCTGGAGCCGGTCAAGTCTATGGGGAAAAGGGCTTTAGAAGTATCTAGAAAAACAGTATAGGTCATCCAGTTCATTCAGAAATAAGATCATGATGTAGCTGATCAAAGAAAATACTGTATTATTTTTATTATTCTACCCAAGTCAAATTAGTTGCCCATGCTTTGGCCTGGAAATTAGAATCGTTCAAGTGCAGTGATTTGTAGCCCTTTCAACATGCTCACCCCTAAAAAACTTGCCCTTAGGAAACAGACTCCACGCAATGAAATCAAATCTACTGTCAGGTTTTCCGTAGTCCCATTTTGCACAGCCTTTCTGCTGCTCAGAGTTCCCAGCACCGCAGGGTCTGACATGCAGACAGAACCTGCCGCTCCACAGTCTGTTGCTTAGACCTTGTCTGCGCTGGGGAGTTCAGCCGCGGGCGATGGGCAGCCAGTTTGGGCCCACGATGGCAGCGTAGGCAGGCAAAGCTGGTGTTGGTGTTGGTGCTGGTGTACAGTCCAGCCCAATTTCAAGCGGGAATGAGCTACGCTTCAGTAGGTACTGGCAGCTTATCAAGCCCAAGCTCGTGGAAAGTCTTGCGATTCTGCCCTGCTGTTGCGAGAAGCAAGGAGAACAGGTCTCTCTGTACTGCGCAACCGTGCCTGTAAACAGACTTAACGCACAGCCTAGGAAATAAAACTCAAAAGCAGCTGCTTCTCAACAGTCAGCTGCTAAAAAGAGGGAGTTTCATATTCAGCCATTGTTACATGAAATTAAGATCTTGAAAAAACAGCCCTGACAGTCATTTCTCTCCCTTTCCAAGAGCATGGCACATCATCTCTGGCTGGTACGCCCTGTTGATTTTTAACCGCCTCTGTTCTGCCTGACCAGTCTCCTGCCTTGCTGGGCTCCAGCTAGAGCTACCCACGCAGAGCAACCAGAGCACAGGGAGCCTCCAAGGCACGACAGCTATCAGGATTGTGAAGGCACAAAACCTGATTCTCACCTTTTTGAACTCAGTCCTCCTTCCCCCTACTATGAAGATGCCTAAGCAAGGTTATGACCAAAGTCAGCTGAAGCCAAATGGCTGCAAGGCAAGCTCTGCTGAGGGGAAATGGTTTTCATCAGTTTTTTGGGACAGAGAGGACCAGCAGACCACCTAGCCTGACCTTCTGCAAGACAAAGGCTGCTGCAGAGAATAGCTGCTGGGAAAAGGCACCTCCTTCTAACCTGGCAGTGAAGTACCGGAAGGCCAGGGCAGGTCCAAGATCACTCTCTCCAGTCTCCAACTGGGAAGAATGAGAGGTGTTCACAACATGGCAAACAACATTCAGTTTCTTTTCTCACAACAAAATAAGCCAGCTCAGGTTGCCCTTGAAATCCATTTTATTAGGCTGCATTTCCCCAAGGCAACCAAGCCTCTAAATCCTTGCAAATTCCCTCCTCTTCTCTCCTCCCTCCAACACTTCTGCCCAGGGAGAGGAGGCTTAACACTTACTTGCCCACAAGTTTCTTCTCTTTGCAATCTCTCTTTTCCCCTGGTTCCTCAGGCTAGCTAATTCTCCCAGGTTTAAGGCCCTGGGTTCATGGCACACCTTTCAACCTTTTCTTCCCATAAGGTAAAGCTTAAATCACCAGAGAATAGGTAATAAGTGAGTAGATAAGCCACGAAAGACTATGACTTACCCAGACTGGATTGCAGCTCCCTCCGGCCACTTCCCCTTTACAACGTTCTCTGAAAACTCTACATTCCCTCCCTTTTCTTTGTACTTACCTGCCATACAGCAAGGTGGTGAGACCTTGTATCAGAATGGCACAGTGGCACTGTAACATGGCCCATACTCCCTGCACAAACTACCTACATTACAAGCCAAGGTCTGAAGGAAGGGGGAGCAGCCTCCATGACCCACCTGTCTCACCCCACTCAGAGGAGAAGCAAATGGACACACAAGAGCCTAGAGAAATTAGGCAGAGCTTTGGACCCTGATGCAGCTGAAGAGCCTTCAAGTTGATTTACGAGACCCATGCTCCCTCACAAAGGAAAAACACAGGAATGAGATATACTTAGTCACAAAGCACAGAAGAAAGCAGAGATCAGGTGGGAGTGGGAGTGTGCTTCAAGGCTGAAGAACAAATCATGATTGTGAGGTTCTGCCGAGTCTCTGATGGAAAGATCGAGGCACAGATTTGGAGACAGAGCCAAAGAGTTTGCAAACTTCCCAGCTCCAGTTCCCCGTGAGGGAAATCCTGCAGTTCTGCAAGGAGCACCAGTTCTGCTACCTTTGGTGGGCTTCACTGCCAAAAAATCTTACCTAAACATCAATAACTATAGCAAATTGCAACTAAAAAGTGCTACTGCTAACTCAAGGCAAGGGTCCAGCTCCTACTTATTTCACAGTAGCTATTTCCTAATGCCTTTGAGACCTAGGCCATACAGTTTATTTTACATCAAATTGAACAACAGAGCTCTAGCCCCTGGCAGAGCACAGGAATCCAGCAGAGACAAGCCATGCCCAAGAGCTACAACACCCTCTCCACAGCCCATTTGAGGCACAGTGCACTGCTACAGCACTGCTTCTCTGTTTTGTCAGACTTGTTTTCTCTTTTGTGATAGGAGCGCTAATTATACTTTCCAATATTCTTACAACCTTCTGAGCACCTCAGGAGAGAAGCACTATGCAAAAGCAGTGTCACTACTTACAGTGAATCTGCTGGTTCCATATGATGGGAGGAGGCAAAATAGCTCACAGGTGGACCAACAGAGAGAAGAGCTGGAGCAAGGTAAGGACTGGGATAAATAAGCAGGGCAGTCCCCGAATTTTTTAACTAGCAACAATCAGCTGACTCTGGTCCCATTAATTTGGGGCTACATCAATACCTGCTTAGCTCTGAAGTACAAACTGCCCCATCAAGAAAAGATTAGGTCACCTATTCCCATGTATGCCTTTGATACTACAATACCAGTAGCCTTTTCATTCTGTGTAGAAAATGGGGAAAATAATTGTTTATCCCAAAGAAGGTAGCACATAAGCTAGTGCACAGAGCTGACAGTCTGAAACGAGACCTGGCACAAGCAGGCGGCCTTACTGGCCACTGGGACACGTGGCTAATTTGGGCTGGTTTTATGTACAAGAGAGTGAGGGCATTCACCAGGTCTGGCATGCTTTGCTAGGCTGGGTGGAGTGCTGCACATGGGGCCATGCCGAACCATGGTGGAAGAATAAAGTGGCCCATGACCATGCTGAAATCAGCTGAATGAAGTGCAAGAAATATTATAACCATGGGAGGGAGCTCTTAATTTATTGCTGTCTTGGACATGGTGGGGGTTTCTGCAGTGCTTAGTGAGAGATAAAAGTAGTTTGCAAAGCAAAAATGAAACAGCATTTAACAGTCACAGCCTGATCTCTTAAATTGCAAAGAATAAAATGAATGCTAACTTGAGGGGGGAGGGAGGGAATTTTCTCATCCCCTCTTGTCTCTCACATTGCATCACTCACTGCAATCAGCTCAAGTGAATAATACAGACTGGTGCATTTGTCTAACACATGCTTTCATACTCATAGTCATTATGAGGGGGAAAAACCCAGAGACTGAATAAACCCCAAGGACTCTCTTTTAGAAAGTTCAGCGTGGAACGTTTTCAAGAGTGGGTGTTTGCTGCAGGCCCCTCTGAGCTGAGCTCTTTTTTCCTTGCCCCCCTCATTCAAGCCTCCATTTGCACGGTGACTCTCCTGCTGTTATGGGCTCACTGACCAAATGGCTAAGGAAATATAAAAGCCAACTGAAAGGAAAATACTTCTTCTCAGGCTCTATCCATTTAAAGGCACAGCTGCATGAGCACCAAATTTCATTTCACAGGGCAGATGAGTATCAAGTGCTGTGATCAGTTTTAAGAAATTTTGTAACACTTTGTGGAACAGGATGTGGCCCAAAATTGTCAGATTATAGTAACCGGTGTGAAGCAGGCATGGTTAGAAAGTGTGACAGTTCTTCATCTGAGAGGTGAAGTAGAAAAGTACCTATTCCAGAGCCTATTATAACTCTCTCTGAAGGAAGAAAAAAAAATATCCTCATTGAAAAAAAAAAAAAAATCTATGGATTTATCTTGCAAAGATTCTAGAATGATTTCTTCCTGCCTTCACTATTGGTTTTTTTTTTTCTGAGCCATAGGTGTTAACACCATAACTGGTAATTAAAATCTGTCAGATCTGTTAAACGCCATCGTAGGACCTCATGAAAGTTTGCTTATTAAAAATGCTTAGAAGTATAATTATTGTTTTAAACAAATGCATTTATTAGAAATCAGCTATGTAGGAAAAAAAAACAGAATAAATAAATCCCAAGGATTTCCTTTTCAGACATTCAGAGAAGGTAACATTTTCAAAAAAAGGAATTTTGCATTATTCGTCTGTCTTCCCTTAATTTTTTTTTTTTC
>VZTL01066916.1:6947-17312 GCA_013400535.1 Scopus umbretta | reverse complement strand
CCAGCGGGGCCGGGAAGCGGCGGGGCCCCGCCTGCTCCGGGCGGCCCATGTGCGCCGGCTGCCTTGCCCTTGCTCCGGCCTGGCCTCCCCCTCCGCGCCGCGCCGGCCCCAAGCGCTGAACCTCGCTGCGCACCGCCGCCCGGAGCTGCACGCCTCCCCTCCTGAATTTGGGTCGTTTCCTTTTTTTTTCCCTCCCCGTTTCTTTTTGGTGACAGGTTACAGATGCCCCGTCCCAGGAAGGTCACCTCTCGGAGCCAGAACCCGAGTCAGCCAAGGCCGAAAACGACAACGTCTTTCTCATCAGGGCGCAAGGATTCCCCTTCTCGTGCACCGAGGAAGATGTGCTGACCTTTTTTGATAGTATGGGAGTTAATTTTCCTGCGTAACTCTTCAGCGTGGTGTTAGTGAGCCCGATGGCTAACGACTGGTTAACAGAAAGAAAATGTAAAGGTCATTAGCCAGAGAAAGATGAGTTTGCAATACTGCTGCAAAATTATTCACAATTTACACGTGTAGAACAAAGAATCAACTTCCAAACTGCTGGAAAATCACTAGAAACTCGCCCTTATGGCACTTGAGATTTAACTGAGCAAGTCTCGCCCTTTGTAATCATTGTCTCCGCAGTAAAGGCGATCCAATTCAGACTGGTTCCTTTAAAGACCATTACGGTTGGCGTTTTCCCCAGCTCTCCTCTTTTAAACAAACCGGAGTGGTTTTTTACTTAGCAGTTGAAACTTCAGCCTTGCTTTCTGATCCTGATTAATATGTTTGTGCGTACCTTTGCAGGGCTGATCCCTCTGTACTGTAATGTTATGATGCGTCCTCCCAGAGTAGACTCGATGGTCAGATCCTAGGCTTTTAAATGGTTTCATAACCTGCTGGACTAAGTGAAGTCAGTTTGAAGTCCTAGGGGAAAGGAACATAGAGCAGGCAGAATATAGCTATGGAGACCGAAAGACTATAACATTTGTTTTTGATTTCAAGTAACTTGGAAACAGTTAAGTGTACCAACAGTACAAGAATATGGATTATCCAGTTATACAGCCATGGAAGCTACTGGATGTCCAGTCGGTTTCTTACCTGCGATAAGCACTGTATGTTAGACTTAAGGTTAGAGATAGGAGTTTCCTATCCTTTGTCTCCAGACAGTATTTTACCCTGTCGAGGGGGATAGCTCTACGCAGAATATTCAGTTTTCATCTGCAATCGAAAGACTGCCACGTTTGATGCAGTTGCGTATGTTTCTGTATCGTGTGTTCCTTGGTTTCTAGGCTGTAGAATTCGAAACGGTGAGAACGGCATACACTTCCTCTTAAACAGGGATGGCAGACGCAGGGGGGATGCCTTGATCGAGCTGGAGTCGAAAGCGGATGTCCAGAGAGCCTTGGAAAAGCACCTGAGGTATATGGGCCCACGCTACGTGAAAGGTGGGTTTGAAACTACCGAAGTTACGCTGGAGGAAAACTCAAAATAAAGCGATTAGGAACTGCTTGAATAATAAAGCAGGCTGGCGCGGAGAGGTGCAGGATGTTGAACAGTGCAGCACATTAGCCAACAAGGCACCATTAAGCCAAAACTTCCTAGGCTGGACAGGAAAAGCAAAGTGTCTTGTGTAGCGGGGGGGGGCACGATTGCAGGACCATAGGGTATGGGGTGAGGGAAGAAACACCGAGTTTTGCGGCGGGGAGGAAAAGCTGCCTTGAAGAATGCCTGCAGAGTGCCACCTTCCGAGTACCTTGAGGGAAAACATGTTTTGCTCCTCTATTCCTTGCAGTTTTTGAAGTACATGACAGTGATGTGGAAGGCTTACTACGAAGTCTGCAGGACGAGTCGCAAGCCATAAACGATGGAGTTGTACTACTCAGAGGCCTTCCATTCAGCTCCACTGAGGATGATATTGCAGGTTTTTTCTCAGGTAACTCAGCCTACTCTGTGCTCTTTGGTTATGAGGCGTGTACTTCTCCAAGTCGATGCTTAGACTGGCTGTTGTTCCTCTAAGCGAGAAAAGCAAAAGCACGTGCAGCCTTGAACACCTTAAACAGCATAAGGAGTTGGTGTCCCCCTGCAGCTAGAAGTAACTAAAGCTTTCTGAACAAGCATTTGGCTGCAAGGCTTTCTTGCACCTTTGACTCTCTGCAGGTCTAACCTAGGATCACTAGTTGCAGCGCTCTTTTTGCGGGCCAGGGGAAGGAAAGAGAGGAACCTAGATCCTATTATCTGCCATTGGAATGCTACCAGTGCCTAATCGGGCAAAGTTAAGAGAGGCAAAAACACCTGTACGATAGGTAATGTACAAGTGAACGCCGCATGGGTATTCACAGCTGTATAATCGTGACAGTTAGATCACATATGCCACTTAAAGCTATTAACAGCAATTTTTTTTTATTATTACCAGCTTGTTCATGGTTGTGAAAGTTAACTGCACCCGCTCTCAGCCGAGAAAGTATTGCACAGCGTGTGTGCGCGCACGTTCGTGTCTCACACTCTGTGCTAGAGCAGTCCAGGTGGTTGCTGTGTGCATTCATTAGTAAAGAAGCCTTTCTAGGTTTTGCAAAATAAATTGACATTTCCTTAGGTAAAGTTTAATTTGTAGACTAAACCAAAACCAGTTCTCCTTCCCCAGCTTCTTCCATTCCAGGTAGGCATGAGCACGTAGTCCTGTAGAACTAAGGCTCATAGTAACTGCCATCATGCTAAAAGCCAAAGCCACTGAGAGTAAGTTTTTCTATTGATAACCAGTAGGTTCAGTAAGTTTGACAGCATCTCGTAGCAGAGTTACCACAATGGGATGACTAGGGCAGCATTGCGGAGCAAGTATTTCCATTGCTACAGGAGCCTGGGGAGACCCTTTGAGAAAGTAACAAAATGCAGAAAGGTACCCAAACGATGCGGGGGTGGGGGAATGTAGTAGCCCAGTGTGCAGTCTGTGCCACGCCAGCTATTTACTGGCTCCCCAAAAAGATAATATACAGCACAAAATTGAAGTTCAGTGAATTTGACCTGGGTTTTAAAGAGATGGGGGAAAAATTACCAGATAAAATGTCAAGAACATTTGCGCTCTGTACTTTGTTTGTTGTCTAGAACTTGGATTCATTTGTTATTTTCATAGTTACTGGAAGACTCAAGTCGATTCATTATTAACAATTAAGACTTCTGTGAAAACTAACTTAAAGCAAATTAATTTGAGTTAAAAAGAGTTTAAAAAAATGGTATGTAGGCCAGCATGAGCAGGTGTTTCAGAACTATTTAACTGCCCGATTAGCTTGTCAAAAAACAGAAAAGTAAGGGAAGAAATGTCTCTCTGAGCTATGATACAAGTTCCTGACAATATAAATGTCTTCTTCTCCCCACCCTTCCATAGGTTTGAAAATAACTGACATAGCTTTCGTTTACCGGGGAGAAAGAAGAACAGGAGAAGCTTTTGTGCAGTTCGCAGCTCCAGAAATGGCAGCTAAAGCCCTGTTACGTCACAGGGAATATATGGGAAGTAGGTAGGTGCTTCACTGGGGTTCACGAGGGTAGGAGAACATGGTGTGAAGCATGCCCTGCGACTCACAGCTTGCTTCTTACCAGGGGAAACAGCTCACCTTAGCCTGTCCCATACTCACATTATTATTAAGGAAGCTTCTGCCTTTATTACCCTTAAAACCTAGAATTCAGACTTCAGAGTCAAATTTCAGTAGAAATCATAGCTAAACCTTTCTCATAATGCTGTCAGACTGTTAGTTTGTGGCTTAAAAGATTCCTTTTTTAATAGCACCCTCTGAAATACTCTGTAACCCAAGCATTGCCTCCTCTGGCGAGGCTTTCTTTAGAACGTGGACCAAACTGGAGAAAAGAAGATGAAGCTTTTCGCAGGCTTCCATGCGCTGCAGAGGCACCTTCAGCGCTTGTAGCTTGGGGGAATTTGGGGACTTTTAGAGAAAGTCTCAGTTCTTCCTTAGCGTGCCTGAAGGCAGGCTCATCCCCCCAAAAATAGGGTGAGAGTATTGAGAGTGGGGAACAGCCGATGACACCACCTGCCCAGTCACAAGTGCACGGGGATCCCGCACCTCCTACAGACATTCGCCGCTGCCAAATTTCTACCGGGGCCCCTCGTGCTTTTTGCAGTTTTGGCAACCCTCACCCTTCCCGTCAGCCCAATACCAGGCACAGTCAGCATCTCCACTTGGAGAGGACATTATACTAAGCACAGCTTACCACTTATCTCTTGGCCGACACTGTACAATCATGTACCTTTTTAGTGACCATTTCCAGTTGGGCTGTCCTCTTGCCTCAGGAATCCATGTGTAACCATTTTCTTCCAGAGCACTGAGCCCTATGCCACACACTTCTCTCTCAAGAGCCTTTTTCTCAAGCAGAAGCATATACTGCTTCTTCCCCAGAATCCTGAGCTACACTCAAAAAAACCCCCCAAAAAAACTCCTAAGATTGCTTTTAATCTGCTGAGGTTTCTGATTGTTCTTTATTAACCCACTAAATTCTCTTTCTGAATACTGGGTAGCAAAAGGTGTTTCCAAATCTTGCCACTTCTGCGCAGCACCTACTTCCTTCCTTCTGCTTCCTTATTCCTTGGTTCCAGTCTGCATTGCCTTTTGTTTGTCCCCCCACCCATATTAAAGAAAATGGCTGCTCTGTAGGTGTGCCCAATAATTGAATTAACTTGACACACTTCCCTACCCTCCAATAGAGATTAATTAATTCTCACACCGCTCTTAATTTTTACTTCATCCCAACTAAACAAGAGCTGATCTGGCTCACCTCCCCGAGCTCATATGCCCCGGTTTCTGTGTGATTAGCCAGGAAACCAAGTGGTTTCCAAGACTGCTGTCAATTTGCGCGTGTGCATTCTTCCTGGGCTATCAATTTTATCCAGAAATGGCCTTCAGCTGTGCAAGGAACTGAGCGTGGGTTCATGGGGGCTGAGCTGTAAGCTCTTGCCAGCCTGTACGTGAGGTGACGTCCCTTACCGTAGCTGGTCTTCAGGAATGGAGGAAAGCCTCCTCGCTTGGATGTCCATATTTTCTCCTTCATCATGTTACTCCTTCAGTGCTGTGGAAACCACGTAATTTAACACTGCTAGTTAGATTTGTGGGAGGCCCAGCTGGTACTGTTGGCAGCCTGCTGAAGGATTAGCACAGGCACCTCCGAGTTCAGGGGTTTGGGGTGGGTAGATAGAAATATAAGGCATTAGAATGTTGGACTTCGACTAAACCTGCAAATAAGGGTTTGGGGTTCCCCCCCCCCCCCTTTGTGGTATAAGTGGGATCTCACTAGAGTCCCTTAATGTTGCATTACATATTGGTGTATTATACCCACGACTTTCACACACCCCCTGTTACATTTTATCCCATCGATTTCAGAGCAATATGTAAAATCTTATGGCTCCACTGAAGTATTTAATATGACCCTGTGCATCTTCTGTGTCTGCCCGTTTCAGTGATCTGGGTTTGGCTGTTTTTTTCACTTGGGTTGTGTAGAGATGGGAATAGTGCAGTTTGCAGAGATGCAAAGAGGGGAAAACAGCATCACGTACAGGGCTGCTCAAGAAGGGATGCAGACTACTAAAAGAAAACATTTTTCAGAGGAAATAAATCTGTACTTCTGCAACAAAAGAGAATTTTGGCTTGTAAGCGATTGATACTGCTTCTACAAGAACTTTGTATAAGGCTGTAAACTAAAGACTTTGTCCAGACCAAACTGGTAATCTGTCTCAGAGTAAGTGGGTTGATAGAGGAGAGAGGCTGTCACTGCAGTAGAAGAGGGCTTCCAGAAACCTAACTGTGCAACTTAAAATGAATTACTTCGTCAAAACCGTTGCTTGCCATGCCGTGGCTCTCACACCTAGTACATGAGCAGAGCTGAGCCAGGAGGATGTCCTGAAGGTACTTTCTCAAAACATCGAGTCCTCTGTGGGGGCGCGAGGTGTGCCATGTAGTCTTTGCCTTTGAATTCCAGATACATAGAAGTGTACGTAAGCCGAAAGCATCACATGCAAAGGCATGTGCCTTATGACAAGCCGCCGCTGACCTACCACAAAGTGAGAAAAGAACATGAATCTCTTTCTGAAGAAAGGGGATGGAGCAACACGGGAGGCCCCGCTGCTGAAGGAGAAAACAGTGAGTCCCTCCCTGGCGTGCGTGCTCTTTGAGGCCTCTTCATTTTACCCTGATTGCCTGCTGTGAGCATGGCCCCGCGCGTCTACAGCTTTCACGGGAGGGAGGCAATAATGGCAAGCGTTAATGATGTTTCTTCCTCCGTTCCACAGAATCGTGCAAGGAAGGAGCGGAAAGATCCGGGCACGTTGTAGAATCTGAGAACTCATCACCGCTGCACTTTGTCCGCATGAGGGGTTTTCCTACCCAAGCTAGTGCCCAAGACATAATAAATGTGAGTAACAGCCAAAGTACAAATGCAATTTGGTTGTCATTATCAGCGCAAACCCTTGATTAGTTGTTACAGAGGAAGTGACCTGAGATTTTTGATTTATCTGCATTAGACCGCAGCGCTGCGTGGCCGCAGGCTGAACGCGGTTGCAGCCTTGATCTTGCTGAGGGTTACAGGCTCCCCAGGGAAGCCGTGGCCTCACCGGCACAGCAGTGATATGCTCGCCCCCATAAACAAGAAGGGATGAAAGCTTGCTGGGCTCTTAATATCCATCGCTTGGACTGGAGTAGCTGTTTATGTATAATCCTAGCTAGATTTCAGAGTAGCTGAGTGTACAAAAATTAAGAACCTTTTTATTATCAGTTTTACTTGATTTTAATAGGCCACAGTGTCGCAGAGTGACTGTACCCGCACTTAATGACTTAGACACGTACAGAACATTTGTGCTGCGTGAGGAGTTTTGTTCCTGTTCAGAATTACTCTGCCAGGAGCTTACAGAGGGTGGGAGGCTCCTCACCGCGGGATGTGCAACTTGGGTGCGCCTCGGCTTCACCCAGATGGAGAAGGGGGGCCTTTTGCTCCTCAAGAGCGCAGACTCCCCCTTAGCTGGACAGGCTTTATGAGTCAAAACACCAAGTTTTGTGAGAACAGGGTGCGTTACTGTGGTGGTGTTTCTTTCTCACCAAACTCTCGTTTTCCTCCTCTTCAGTTTTTTGCTCCACTGAAGCCCACAAGGATCATGGTAGAATACAATGCCCACGGAGATGCCACAGGAGAAGCGGACGTGCATTTCGAGAGCCAAGAGGACACAGTCGCTGCAATGGCTAAAGAGGGATCCCAGCTGCGTAAGTAGAGGAGGGGTTTACAACCCCAAAACTCACAGCCTCGGGTGGTTTGGCACAGCTTGGCAAGCTACTGTTAACACCCTGTGCAAAAGAATCATCATAAACGTAAATTTCCAAATTACCCTATAACATGACCTTGACTTTGTGGGGGGGAAAAAAANCGTGACCTTTGGGGGGGGAAAAAAAAAAAAAAAAAAAAAAGAAACACTAACACATGCAAGTCACCCCACACAGACTGTCTCTCTCATGTTGTTCCCCAGAGTGCAGTGCCATTCAGTTATTCCTGAAGGAACATTCAAAGGCAAAAGACAACTGCTAGTGGCAGTGGCACAGGCTCAGATTTGGTAAGTGCCTCCTCTGTTGTTCCTGATCCGTTTTTAGCAATGTGTACCTGAGGCTTACTGTTTCTGATACAGGGATTGCAGCTAACCTAAAGGCTACAATTTAGCGTGGCTGAAGGGGATCGTCACAGTGAATCTGGGCTCCGGCATCGAGCCCAGACTCTCTGGCCTGCAAATCCAGATTCCATGGGATAAAAGTCCTGTGGCGAAGGGACATGTTCGGTTTCAGCTTAATTCAGTGTTAATTCTGCTCCTTTCCGAGGTTACGGCCAGAGCTAGCAGAGGTAGTTGCGCTGCACAGCTGCCCAGACACAGCACAGCTACGCAGCAACCTGCCCTTCCACAAGCTGAGGCCTGCTGGAGGCTGCAAGAGAGCTTTGTTTTTGTCCTCCTCCCCCCCTTACAACTCTGCTAGTGTGACTGGTTCAAGGGTCTCATGGGCTTGAATTCCCTGGCATGGAAGAGGAAAGGTGGCTACACATTTTCCACGGACTTTGGCCTTTTGGCTGGGAGGTGGAGGGAAACATTACAATTGGAGACAGCAGAGTTTGACCAGAGTTTGAACATTCTTCAGGTTATTTTTTGTTTTTTTTTTTAATCCATCCACTCTTTTAAAAGCAGACCCATAGTCAGCGAAGCGCGGTAGTCAGCCTGTTTTCAGTGCAAACAGGTTGTAATGTTTTTCACCATGCTAACCTCTGGGAGGTGACCTGTAGTGGGACAGCTTTTGCCTCTTTTATTTTCTTGCACAGAAACCGTGTAGCTCTCTGTGCCATTTACAGGAGAAAAATTGCAGGCCGTGTTGGGTGTGAGCAGGAGGGAGGGGGCCCTGCTGCGGAGGCGGGCGCACGGCCGTGTGGCTGTTCTTGCTGCTGAAACAGCGTCAGGTCGCACTCCTCGCTGAAAGCACAGGCCGGCCCTCCCTGCTGCCACGCAGAGGTCTCCCAGCTCCACAGCCGCGAGGCAGAACCTTTGTACCCAGAAAGAAGTTTCCCGTGACCTTTACAGAAGGCCCTGGCCAACTTGCAACGCTCCCACGAATTCCCGTCCGAAAGTCGGGGGGGCGATGGTCGCAGCTGCAGCAGGGCGGGCAGGCGCGTGCCCCGGCAGCTCTGGATTTCCTACCTCGGCCGGGGCCGAGCTCCCGGGGCAGACGCAAGGTGCGCACCTCGCCCCGCCCTGCATCCCCCGCAGCCTCCCGGCCGCCGTGGCTCGGGAAGGTCCAGAAGTGTTCCTGGCCCCTGCGGAATTAAACACCCCCCGCCCCGCACGCGCGTACCCCAGCCCCACGTGAAGACGTCTCGCCTCTTGGCGCCCTGGGCGTCCTCTTACTTTTTTTGGCGGGATGTTTTAGGATTGCCGAACTCTGCTATTCTGTTATTGGGGCCGGTAAGAACGCAGTGGGGCATTTGGTAAAAAAAGCAAGCAATAAGCTGCAGTGAGGTGTGATTTTTCTTTTTGCTCTTCCTTTCTTTTTAGGCCAAAGCGAACACATTCCGTGGGTACGAGCGTAAAGATGGAGTACAAGTGTCGCTGCCCAGTAACGAGAAGAAACTGTATAAAATTTAATTTAGCCTTGTGTAAGAGCATGTAATAAATTGTGTTGATATACTGTGGCAAGCTTGTCTGTTGCAAAAGCGGCTGCAGCTGTGCTGGCGGGATGGAGCGGTTCTAGTCTCCGGCTGCGTAGCGGTGTACACAGCATTAATAAAACGCCAGTACTCACAACTTACAAACCCAGAGCGGTTCCAGGTCCTCACATGCAGAAGTCAGCAGGCGCACTATAGCCAGTACCTCATCCCTCCGGCCGCGCTTCTCTCGGTCCGCGTAAGCATCTGTCATCCGTTACCCATTCTGAAACACTTCCATACACGTAGCCAAAGCGGAATGGGATGGAAAGACCAACTCGGGGGACAGGATACATACGATCAAGTTTTTATTACCGTGTGTAACAAAATTAACATCAGAAAAAGTGCCCTCCGTGCCCCCCCCTAGCCAAACACCCAGGAGCCGGCCCCCGCTCCAGTGTTACGAGCAGTACCTGAGCAAACGTGCCTTCCACCGCTGCAGCACGGCACAGCGTAACATCCAGCACTTGCAGGCAGAGACATTCGCTGGAGCCTGAGACACCGGGGAAGAGGCAAGTGCTGACACAGCTGGCAGCAAGCACAGTCTCGCTCTGACCTTTCGAAATGCCAGTTCCCATTACAGCTGCCAGAGCTGTATTCCGAAGGGATTTCAGCCAACCTCCCTGCTCGTTCACGGGGATCTCGCGTGAGGACCTGCTCGAGAGCTGTCCTGCTTTTCGCATGAACAACAGTCGCAGCCTTCACTTTGAGCAAGCGGAGCGACAGCCGCTCCTGCCAGGACAGTCGAAAGCTGGGTACAGGTCACAAATAGGCTGTCGCTTCGGAGCTGCAAAATGCTGGACGTAGCAGCATGAAAATTATTTCCAGTAAGGGGCCGCTTTCCAGTTTGGATTAATCCTCTAACACGGAAATTGCTTGGGGCTCACTTTCTCCTTGGGGGATGTGTCACACCGGGTTTAGATGCAGGAATTTGCAATCTCGTAAATGTGTACGGTACGTACACAGAACTACTAACGCTACATTCACTCTCTTCTCCACTCACCCCTGGTGTCTCACCCTTGCAAAGCAGCGTGCCCACACCTGAATTCTAGGCTTTGCATATTTCAACACTGTTTACAACAACTAACCTACTTCAAGGGACAGCAGCAAGGAAACTTCTCTGGTAACTACTGGGGGGGGGGGGGGGGGGAGGAAGAGGAGAGA
>VZTL01066912.1:0-27664 GCA_013400535.1 Scopus umbretta | reverse complement strand
TAGTCTTCCTACTTTCTGAATTCTGATTTTGCAAGAATCGCTAACTCTGTGGATTTCCCTGGGAACAGTGTTCTAGAAGACAGCACATGTGTGCCTGCCTTTCTTTACTGCTGTTGTCCTGCTGTGTTTCAGCATACTGAGCAAGAAGAAAACTCGCCACGTGTAATTTGTAGAAGTTTTGGTAACACTGGTGCAATTATTTTGCTTGCCCTAGTGGTTGGCATTAAAAATATGCGTGTCTTAGTTTTAAATTTTTATTTCAGCTGTAAACTTATTACAACTACACTGTTACAGACCCTCTATTTATTTCTGGTATTATCTCCCTCTAAAACAAAAAGAAAAAAACGTCTCTCTGTGATATTTCCCCTTCTGCCCACTGCTTTGGGGTAGATCACACCTAAATCTTCAAGTGAGAAATGCTCATCAAGTATTGTGCATCTTTAATAGTGAAGATCAATCAAATAACTTGCCCAGTAGTATAATAGATCCTTTGCTATCCCCATTCTTTAAAACCATTGCCCATGCAAAAGGTCTGAGTCCATGGGAGAATAAATTTGTAGTTATTACTGTTAAACTGGATATAGCAGTATAGACAATGTTGTTCACACCCTCTCTCCAAAACCAGTGTGTGCACATACCTTTAAAAATCCATGAATTGAATGGCTCCCCAAAATGCCAAGGAAGTGTAGCCCTAAGGGAAGGGCATTGTCTGGTGCTGTCTTATCACACTCGAAGTCACCAGAGATGCTCATGAAAGCCATGTTAGATGAAATGGTGGAGTAATCCAACACCTTGGGAGACTTTGGCACTTGGGCAGGTGTTGACTTCCTGCAGGGTTAATTTCTGAAGTATTGATAGGTTTCCCATAGATGAGTCTTCAAAATCTTAATGTGATTGAGCATTTCATAGCTGGAGTCTTCATGTGCTGAACCCACTCCTTTTCCAGTTCCCAGGAAAAAAAGAAGTTGCCCCCCCTACTTCAGAACCCACCTACGTACTTCCTTTGTTACAAAGGGCAGAAGAACTGCAGCTCTGTGCTGCTCTTTTAATATTCTTGGATTATGTTTTGCTGAAGAACATTGATCCTAAAGCATTGCAACCTCCCAGCAGTAAAGACTAAAAGCTAATGCTCTGAAGAGATGGCCTTGGAAACTCTTGCCAAGAACTGTCTTTTCTGAACACGCCAGTGAAGAGCTGGGGTGGATGCTACAGATCCGTCTCAGCCAAGCCTCAGGCTACAGCCAGGCATGGAAAGAGCTCTTGTAGCTCTGATGGATGGGCTGAGCCTAATGGACTCACTGTAGCACTTGACTATTATTGATCCCTGTGCATGTTCGTCTGTCCTATTTCCCAGAGCTGTACGAGCGTAAAGGAAACATTCTGAAGTGGGTCAGTCCTTATTTCTTAGACCGAGCGAAGGAAGCCCCTCTGAGCTCAGATGGCTCCCTGATGATCAGAGCTCCTGCCCTGGGCATTGTCAGAGGGCTCAGGTACAATTTAAACTCTCAGGACTGCTGTAAGGGGAGGTCCTGATCCTTACCCTTCTGTCCTGCTTACAGCTCTGCAGTCCTGTCATATACTGACCCAGTGGAGGCTGCTTTTGGTAGAAAAGTAATGTGCCTAAATATAGTTTTCTCTCAGTTTAGAGAACTGAACTGGTTTCTAAACATGAGAATTATAACAAGCACAGATGATGGGGGTTGACTGTGTGACAGACAAAAGGAACAGAGACGTTGGGACTACAGCACCAACAGGCCTGTAGATTGGCTCAGCCATCTTTTGCAACAGTCTTCTGCATAACCAGACTTCTCTGAAGTGTGAAGAGAGTGGGAGAATTGGTGAAACAAGGACAAAGAGCCAGTAACTCATCAACTAGATCAGTTTGCTGCCTCCTCTACGTCACCCATCCACAGCATGATTTCTTGGCTGACCTTACGTTGAATCTAATTTGGCAGTGCTGAGGTTGTATTAAGTCAAGACATGCCTCTGCTGCATACTTTAAACAAAGGTGTTTAGAGGTTAAGGTGGGGAAGCGTGGGACTGAGACAGGACCATATGCAGGCTTGTGCTCCTTTTGAACTCCTTACTGCTACAGATGCCTACAACCAGGGCAGCAAATTTCTCCTTTCCATCTGCCATAAGAGGTGTCCCATTCAATTGGGCCTGGGTCTGACCAGGATGACCTATGCATTCCTGACCTCCTGACCATTCAACAAGGCCACACATCCTGAAAACTTCAGTACAAAAGGCAGCTATCAGCTTCCTTTGCTTAGCAACAATCATTACCGTGAGCACATCAGCCTGATGTTCTGCACTGAGGACTGGCTCTTTAATGCAAAGTGCAGTTCAAGGTCTCTGCCTTAATTCTCAAAATCCTTTGCAGCACTGGCTTGACCATTCCCCCAGGACAGCTCTGTTGCAAAGATGCAGTGGTAAAAATGTGAGATGATAGGAAAACCTCTGTGGGAATTTCAGAGCTGTGGAAACAAGACAGGTTGGGCTCCTGTTGCATGTAAATGGCTTTTCCTGAGCATTTCTTCTTGGGCTCTCTCTTTTGCTCATATACATATACACACAACAAAAAAACTTACAGTCTGCCCCAGATATTCTTCACGTGAAAGAAAAAAAGGGTAACTGATGCCATTGTTTCAGTTTATAGGTGTTTATAAAGCATTTGAATGCAACTGTGGTGGGGCAATAAAAGTATCTAAGGCGATCTCAGGAGAAGCCCAAGTTTAAAGTACTGAATCTGCTAGACTTTGAGTCCGTGAATGATGTTGCATCCATAAACTAAAATGCTCCAACCAGCCCCTTTGGAAGGAAGCCCTCCTGTAAAGCAACATTCAAACCTGAGGACTGTGACAAAGCAATAAATTCAATTCTCAAGAATTTGCTTTCAGAAGCCCTATTGTACCTACTGCCCTGCTAATGAGTAAGTCTCTAACACCCTTAGAAATAACCAGGTAAGAAAAGATTTTTAATATGGTATAATTTGACAAGACTTCTACGTTCATGCAGAAAGCAGGAGCTGGAAATATTCCAAACATGTGGAGGGAGTCTCTGGAGTCTCCATTGCATTCCACGTATTAACAGATAATTGTGCCTTTGAAGAAGAATCATCTATTTTATTTGAATACAACAGATTTCTGTAATAGAATTAGGGGGAAAAAAAACTCAATCCCTGTACTTAGACAATCAGTGGAAGTGGTGCTGTGGAGACCCATCTTCCACTTCCAGCTATTCTACATGTAGCATGTTACCCTCCCTTCTTTTCTCAACCTGCATCCGTCCTTCTCTGCTTAGTCACCCTTTTTGATCAATGCTTGTGTGAGTTCTTCTTCTAGTCAAAATAAGCTGTGTTAGCTTAAGGAATGAAATTAGCAGGGTTTTTTTGCTAACTGATGTTGTTTTCATTGAAGTGACACAAGTACAGTGAAGAGGCCACGTGGCCTGAAACAGTTGACTCTGTGGCATCCTGTACCACCATCTGGAGCAGAAGTCAGCCAACATCATGTGGAACCACAGTGGCCCAAAGCTGATCCCCTGTTCTGTCTCTCCACTTACAAATGTATCCACTACTGTGACTCCTCAGTTCTTCAAAGGATTCCTTGATAAATCAATTAGTACTGAGGCTTGACCTGCACCATCATTCATGCTAGGCGATGAGATCATTTAATACTCCTCCAAGATAAATATTTCTTTAATAATTATCTGCTAATTAACAGGCACATCATAAAATTCCTTCCACACAGATTCAGTGTTTGAAGAGTGGAACTTGTCCCTTGTAAATCAAAAGAACTCCCCCACCCCATATTTTTTCTCTTTTTTGGTAAGTCCTTCATCCGTTAAAAATCCATTTGTACAAATCCTGCAGTTCAGCAGCAACACATGCCTCCTCTTCAGGAGCCTGGCTGTCAGGGGAGGAGTGTGTTAACGTTACATACCAGACCCCTGTTTTGGGACTAGTGTGTGAGGAGGTGTGGATTCACTGGTCTTACCCACATCACCTCCAAATCTCTCACTGTTATACCGCGGGTGAAGCAGTGAGGTATTGCTCTGTGATATACATCCTGTCAGTGTGGGATGTAGTTCTGCCAAATGGTCAGCTTGAAAGAGTTATTGGAAAATAAGGGTTATGGTGAATATAATTCTGGAAAGTACAGATGAAAGACAAGGATTTTGAGTCCAGCAAGTCAAACAAAAATAATCATAACTCACAGAAGGTAGTGTAAACTATCAGCAACAGGAGTTATTCTAAAATGGTCTTGCTATCTAAAGCACAAGCCTTAAATACTTTTTCTTTTATTAATCGTATTAACTTAGTTTCAGGTTTTTTACTTTGTTAGGTTTGAAGTTCTTGAAAATTTACTACTTCAGTATATATGCCAGTAGTCTTTCTAAAGCTACCAAAAATCCTACATCTCTAAGCAGGTGATCTTCTGAGATCAAAGCTTAACTCTCAATTGGTCTGAATCCAGTTTTTAATTGGAAATTGATTCCTAGTTCAAAAATTATGATAGACTAATTCTAGGGGGAAAAAAAAGATAAAACAAAAACATAGAAGGAAGTTCTGGGAGTTCTTATAGAAGGAAAAGTGATGTGACTATGATAGTGCGTTTATCTGCTTGGTGTCAAGTTTTAGGAAAAAAAATGTCCCTAGCTTTACTTGTTTCAATGTTGTTGCCTGGAATGAGAGAAGATATTTCCTAATGATCTAAAATTACTGAAGAATAGCAGATAACTATTACAAAATTGCACTGGTAACTGGTAGATTATACTAAAGGACTATAATAATTAAGAACTCATCTTTCATTCACAGCTACTGTGTTTGAAGTCCTTCAGTCTCATCCTAGTGGCAATTGTTATCTGTAGCCCCTAGTTCAGTAACTTTTTACTTTTTAGGAAAGAGAAAGATTAGAAAAATTCACCATCTGTGATGAGCTGTGAGAACAGAACCAAGTAAGTTTTAATTATTGAAATCAAGGAAAAATGTGGTACAGGATAAAACTCTTCTCTCTTTCTTTAAGAAATCTGAAGTAGATCCGTTTATTTTCACTAGAGTCACTTCAGATTCATGGCCAGTTGCTAAGACGAGGCTGTGTCTGTGCTTCAATAGATAGAAAATATGGTATATCTCTGCAGCCTCAGAGGGAATCAATTTGCTTTTTATAATTTCAAAATACTTCATAATATATGGACAGGGTCTGATGTGGAACAGTCACCAAAGTTTGGGAGAATTCTTTGGCACTTATTCACACTTTTCATTTCTTCCTGTTATAGCCTTAATATTGTTTCAGAATGACCACCTTATGTACAATAAAATCTAGAAATAAAACAGAAGATTATAAAGGTTATTAGAGCTATTGAAAAAGTAATGCAGACATGGATCAAAGAACCCTATTTTCTCCTTTCCAAGAAAATGTTTTAAAGCCATCTTATCATCTTCCTGTGGCACTGTAACAATTTTGGCAGCTGTGAATTGCTGCTCTATACTATTTATGATAATTTATTTTTAAATAATTGTCAACACCTTCCTCAAATGCCTGACACCAGTGATTGTTAGGACTCCAGATGCACAATTCACATATGTATTGTGAGATGAGACCTGCATGAGCAATATTCTTACCTAGTATTTTGAGTAATTAAGGAAATTTGCCTAAACAGGAAAGCCAGATTTCCTTTTCTGACATAAATATAATTACTTTTGTTATCATATATCTTAGGATGTAGTTCAGTTCTCAGACTTTCATTCTGATACCAGCAGATGCTTTCTTCCTGAATAAACGTGTATCATACCATGGATTACCCCTAGTATTTAGTCTACTTACTGCCAGGTATTTCCCAGCAGAACATTTATGTCATGTGTATGCCACAGTCTGTGATTTGCTTACACAATTGGGACTGTGGATTAAGGCTTGTAATTAATTAAGGTTGTTTCCTACCCATTNATTATTATTATTATTCATCTTCTTCATCGCCATCATCATTGTTGTTGTAGTTGATTAAAAATGTTGTTGTTGATTTAAAATGTTGAATCTGTAATGACAAGCTTAGAAAGCATTTCAGCATACACTATTTTTACAATATTAGTAGACTGATGATGTCTTTTGCCATTTAGGTGGTGTCCTCAAAACAAGAGTGCAGTGGGGCTTTCTGCATGGAAGGGGCAGCATCCTGCTTCTCCATCAAGGTGAAGACTGTACTTTGCCAGAGCCAGGCACTGTGCAGGTGAAGTTCACTTTTGCAGTAGGACGAGGTGTATAGGTAGTTTGAGTAGTGTCTGCAAGGTTTACGTGTATGTTCTTCTTTTTGTGAGCTGAGCATGGGCATCTGATGGCCAGGGCTCTGGTGCAGCACCTGTAATTCAGTCCTCAAAATCCAGCTTTTTTCTTTAGATACATTAGATGTGTTCATATATGGCTAATTCAGCTCTGACAAGTGACTTTCTAAAAATCAAAATGGCACACCAAAGACCTCCTACCATCTCAGAAAAACAGCTTTCAAACAGTTATTACAGCTTGGTTCAGGGTTTATTCCTCCACTTTGTGTACAACCTGCTGTTGGTTCGGTCTAATTATTTTTAAATTATATCAGTTCTGGCAAAACATTTGCAGTGAATAACCACTTGCTTCAGCTTTCTAAGTCGAATTTTTTGTTAATTTTGTCTTGCAGAATTTTTACAGGAGGGTATATCTGATAAGATTATTTTCTCTTCTTAAGCTGTCATTGCTCTTTTCTTTCACAGGCTTATCTTGTGAAATACAAGTTTCCATGGAGATTTTATTTAAATAGCTCCTGGGTCCTATTTAATTCATAAAACAGAAATCAATAAACCACACCTCTCTCTTTTTTAAGTGTACAAGGACATTTTCTGAAAGAGGATGTCGTTCATTGGCTTGTCAGTCAAATGTGTATTTGCAAATGTTGGGACTTAGGTCTGACAGAGCAGGGACCCATGGTTTGAACAGAATTACTTCGTTCATAAAACAGTTGGAAGAAAAGGTGACCGACAGACCATACTAGCCAAAATACAGTTCACATGACTTCAAAGCGTCAGAAGTGTTTCTTTCCCCAAACTTTTTCCATAGTTAATGTGTGCTATATCATGTCTTAAAGTATTTTATTTTCATCTGAATGAATGGAATTCTTGAGCAAAAGACTTTAATACCATGAATATAGTAAGCAAAATAATCATCTGCTTATTTCTAATGTTTCCAAGTGCCTTTTTTTTTTAAAAGAAAAAATACTTACTAATGTTGAGAATCAACAAGAGAAACGTTTGCTAAATTAATATATGCACAGGCAGAAGCCACTTTTATTATATAATATTTGACCATTTTATAGCACTCTTGTCCGTAGATATACACGATGGTGGGTGATTACTGCATCTGTACAGGGAGGAACCTGAAGCATATAGCAGATATCGCAATGTGGTATTTGGGTCCTTTCACCCCTTGGATCACCCCTTGCCAACTGTTCCCTGCCCCAGGCATGTATGAAGCTGTCACCTCTGTCCATTGGAGAGGGTGCTATTTATGTCTGAATGATGTAAATGTAGTAAAATACGAGTAAGAAAAGAAGTGATGGAAAGCAAAAATTGGAAGGACATTGAATGGTATGTTTGTGTACCAGAGTGGTGTTGTCACTATGCAATATTGATACAAAAGCCTTGAACTACCTGGGGAAGGGGCTACAGTGTGTGTGGGAGAAGAAATAGTTGCTTTGTATATTTTGATCTCTTTTTGGCACATGTATTTCATTCTTACAGTTTGAGTATTACTGACACTTAAATCATTGAGGAAAGAAACACTGGTTTAGTTNTACCCCTAGTATTTAGTCTACTTACTGCCAGGTATTTCCCAGCAGAACATTTATGTCATGTGTATGCCACAGTCTGTGATTTGCTTACACAATTGGGACTGTGGATTAAGGCTTGTAATTAATTAAGGTTGTTTCCTACCCATTTTGCAGTGAGGATATCCTGAAGAGCTGAGCTCCTTGTTTGAGTCCCAATGCCCGTGAATTCTCACCCTTCTATCTCTTCATTCACACTTGTCTGTCTTGTGCTGGAAACCAGCAGTGGGGTGAGCTCTTTCAGTGTTAACTTTTTACTCTGTGTAAGGAGCTTTGGTTTTTTTGTGCAACGCTACCATTGACCTCAGAAAATGCCACCACAGCCTGCAGCTAGCTAGCCCAGGGCAGCTTCCAGGATAGTGGATACTGCTTGTGGGAATACCGCAAGGCCTAAAGAATGAATTTTCCTAAAGGGAGAGGAAGTGGCAACCAACATTATTNGAAAAACAGCTTTCAAACAGTTATTACAGCTTGGTTCAGGGTTTATTCCTCCACTTTGTGTACAACCTGCTGTTGGTTCGGTCTAATTATTTTTAAATTATATCAGTTCTGGCAAAACATTTGCAGTGAATAACCACTTGCTTCAGCTTTCTAAGTCGAATTTTTTGTTAATTTTGTCTTGCAGAATTTTTACAGGAGGGTATATCTGATAAGATTATTTTCTCTTCTTAAGCTGTCATTGCTCTTTTCTTTCACAGGCTTATCTTGTGAAATACAAGTTTCCATGGAGATTTTATTTAAATAGCTCCTGGGTCCTATTTAATTCATAAAACAGAAATCAATAAACCACACCTCTCTCTTTTTTAAGTGTACAAGGACATTTTCTGAAAGAGGATGTCGTTCATTGGCTTGTCAGTCAAATGTGTATTTGCAAATGTTGGGACTTAGGTCTGACAGAGCAGGGACCCATGGTTTGAACAGAATTACTTCGTTCATAAAACAGTTGGAAGAAAAGGTGACCGACAGACCATACTAGCCAAAATACAGTTCACATGACTTCAAAGCGTCAGAAGTGTTTCTTTCCCCAAACTTTTTCCATAGTTAATGTGTGCTATATCATGTCTTAAAGTATTTTATTTTCATCTGAATGAATGGAATTCTTGAGCAAAAGACTTTAATACCATGAATATAGTAAGCAAAATAATCATCTGCTTATTTCTAATGTTTCCAAGTGCCTTTTTTTTTTAAAAGAAAAAATACTTACTAATGTTGAGAATCAACAAGAGAAACGTTTGCTAAATTAATATATGCACAGGCAGAAGCCACTTTTATTATATAATATTTGACCATTTTATAGCACTCTTGTCCGTAGATATACACGATGGTGGGTGATTACTGCATCTGTACAGGGAGGAACCTGAAGCATATAGCAGATATCGCAATGTGGTATTTGGGTCCTTTCACCCCTTGGATCACCCCTTGCCAACTGTTCCCTGCCCCAGGCATGTATGAAGCTGTCACCTCTGTCCATTGGAGAGGGTGCTATTTATGTCTGAATGATGTAAATGTAGTAAAATACGAGTAAGAAAAGAAGTGATGGAAAGCAAAAATTGGAAGGACATTGAATGGTATGTTTGTGTACCAGAGTGGTGTTGTCACTATGCAATATTGATACAAAAGCCTTGAACTACCTGGGGAAGGGGCTACAGTGTGTGTGGGAGAAGAAATAGTTGCTTTGTATATTTTGATCTCTTTTTGGCACATGTATTTCATTCTTACAGTTTGAGTATTACTGACACTTAAATCATTGAGGAAAGAAACACTGGTTTAGTTTTTGCTTTTTTCAGTGAGTAGCCCAACAGGGAGCTGTTTACTTCTCTGGGCTGATGGGTACTGTGTTCATACAAATAAGAAATAATTGGGACAGATACGCACATCAAAAGAATCATTCTGATGAATTTCTGAGTTCTCTCAACTAATGTAAAGTGCAGAACTCAGCTCTCTGCATTTCAAGTCTTGTTATTTCTTCCTCTGGGGGAAAAAAAAAATAGAAGGGATGTATTCCTGAGATTTACTGGTGTACTACTTAAATGACTTAGGCAGATGAGTACACTTGGTTTGTTTTGTTTTTTCCGGATCCCACTTCCAGTGCTTTCTGATACCTTTCTACTTAAGATTGTATTTTAGTTTTGTTACAATTATTGGGAAGTCTGCTGTGAATCAGCTCCACTGAATTCAAAGTAGGGCTTAATCGTTCAGTTTGAACAGAACAGTTCATTACAGCTTCTTTGCACATCTTCCCGGACTGGAGCAATTTGGCTATACCAACAAAATAGGAACAGATACTTAATCTGAGGCATCCCAGACTTTCAGCCTGTTTTCTCAGTGCCTGTCATCTGAGGCCAGACGCAAAGAGGATGGACAGGGAAGTGAAGGAGTTTGTGGCAGAAAGGTAAAGCTGACCTTAATGGGAACAGCAGAATAGACAGACTTGTCTGTGCACACTCGCACATTGAGGGTTGGACACTAAAGTAAACAAAGGATCATGTCCATTTTAAACGGGTATATTCTAGTGAAAGAAGGAAATGAAGAGGAGAGAGGAGATGACAAGTAATAGCTGTAATCACTCTAGTAACCCGACTCCAGTGTCGCACTCTCAGGGAGCAGAGTGGCAGACAGTACTCATGCATTGCCCTGTCTACCACAGAAAACACAGCCATCTCTAGGGAAAACTGGGGAATGCCAGTTGATACTTAATACGGACAGCAGACCATTAGGTGTGGTTTTGGCAGCTCTTCAGGAAAATCCTGAGAAATCCTGCCACCAGACTAAAACTATATTATTGGGCAATATTGTGCCTTTTGGAGGGAAACATCCTCTCTGAGCATTGTGGGTTTATCTTGAGCCACAAACACCTCTTTGAGACCACCTTAATCCTAGTACTGTTCATCAGAGTATACAATATCCTTCTTCAATAAGATAAAAATAAACCTTTGTATAAAGTTTTTTCTTATTCTTCTGGGATTGGATGAGAGAGGAGAAATAAAACTGCATTTCAGTTGCATTGAGATATTATTCTAAAGAGTTGTGTGATGGGGAGGTAGGAAATGCCAGCTCAGTGCAGTCATTTGCTCCATCAGTTGAACAGTTGTCCCAAATGATGGCTAATCAGAGATAAAGCAGGCACCAGCAGTGCAGTTTCAGTATTGCAGCTCCAGCAGATTTGCAAGGGAAATTCAGATCGACAGGTGGTCCTTACCTTTGGCAGAAGGTCAAAAGAACATCACAACTTTCTTATCTCCCTGTTTTGTCTGCCAAAGGTGGAGGGAACTGGGGAAAATATCTGAGTTTTTGTAGCATTAACCAATATAAATACAGAGATATGTATGCAAGGACTTTTTGATATTTCCAGGATTTAAAAGATTGTAAAATTAACCTTTTTCTTTTTTCCCCCACAGAACAAAGTTGCAGTTCAGAAGCTTGATCTCCAAAACTCCATGACAAATCTGAATATCTATTAAAAAGCTGTTGTGGCAGTATTTTTGACATCTTATTTTGCAGAAAGAAAAGGGTTTTTGAACTATAACTTTTGTTGATGCTCCGCTTCTGTATAATTTTCCCCTTGCTCAAGTCCTACAAAAGTGCTTGTTTTACTCAGTAACACTGGTACTTCAGGTGAAATGATGATTGATCGCTACAACCCTCAATGTCAGGTTACTCAGCAGTGTTACTGGATACCAAGGTTAGGATTCAGATCCAGATTTCTGAAATGCGTGCTTGGAAGGGTCGAGGCTTGGAGCATTAAAGCAGCCCATTAGCAAGATCCCTGAATCAGATCAGATCAACTGTAGTTTTTCCTAGTATGAATGAATCGTACTGAGCTATCTTTGGTGGCAATATCCAGATGTCATTACTTGGTTTATCTATGAGAACAAGAGAGAAGTTTTGACCCTGTAGGCTGGGTACAGTTGTTGGTGGTAAACTATCTGTCTTGAAGAATTTGCTGAAATTTTACCACTGGTGACAAAGCATTGCGTGCTTCTTCCCAGGGAACAATCACATTTAGTCAGATGTCTGGTGCTTTCCTGTGCTGGAGACTGTCTCTGAAACAGGTTGACAGTGGGTACAGAAATCCCCAGCTGTTTGGTCTGCTACCTCCTGATATGCAGCAGGAGTTGTGTGGGTGATAAAGTGGTTGCAAGGACTCTTAAAAATAATTTATTTTAAATGTAATTGAAGGAAAATAATGAAATTATTCTTAGCTGATGAGCCAGAACCTTTCTGTATCAAAAATTATTTTCTCTGTTCAGCATTAAGCCACATATCAGAACTAAATAAAAATGATAAACTTTCCCTTTCTTTTTACAACTGCATTTCTGGCTCGTTCATTGCACTGCTGCACAAATGGACCAGGGGGACACAGAAAGTAAAGGTGATTAATTAAAAGAAGAAAAAGAAATATAGGGTCAGGAGAGGCATAGTGATGTAAAGGACAGGATAATTTGTACTCTCTGTGGTGCATAATTGAGTTACAGTTAAATTTCTTGTTTGAAAATACATGTCACAATTATTTGCAAGACTGCACAGCTAACTTGGGCCCTTACCTGAATTTCAGCTATAGGAACTACAGAAAAACATCCTCTTGGAATAGAAAAGGGATTTGGCTCCTGCTGCTTTGCCTCTGCAGGGTTACAGTCTGGGCCCCAGTTTAACTTATGCTGGAACTTTTAATATTTGTAGTAAGATGTCAGAGCTTGAAGCTGTAATGAAGATGAACTTTGTATCTTCATGAAGATACAAAGTCATGGAGTGCAGATAGGCGACGACTTACCATAACCTCGCTGGAGAATTGTAAGTTACTTCCATTTGATTGTGGGAGAAACCTAGAACTGCACATGGGATGTAGAGCCATGTATCCCACAGAATGAGGTCACAGCAGGGCAATTATGATTTTGCTGTAAGGATGGTGATGTCATGCTAAATGGCACCCTGTCACCCAAGATAGCTGTGCATTGCTGACCAAGATCTAGGGTGGTTGTAGCTGAGCATGGATTTTTTTGAGCTGAGGGTTAAAACACAGCCAGCTCAAGGCTTTTCAGAATTATTTAATTCTTGTGCACGTAGAAGAAGAATGCGGTCTGCTGTGCCGGGACAGCTCTTCAATGCCACCCTCCCTTCTTTGCTGCTCCCAGTGCACCCCACAGAGCCAGAACCAGAGTCCTGCCTTTGGCTCTCCTTCCCCTTCTCCCGCCCAGCCAGGCCTATCCCCAGGCCAGTAGGTAGCAGAGCCAAGCAACTGAAAAATTGTTTCTGCCACAACGCTCTGCCTCCCAGGCAGGGCCTAGGGTGTGTGCGCTGTCGCTCTGCTTATGCAGCTGAAGCACATTGATGATCTTTCTCACCTCCTGCCCAGTACTAAGGAGGAGGGTGACAGGCCAAGCATTTGGCAGAACTGAGTGCTGAAGTAGTGAGGCCACATCGGTCCATCCGTGGGGTTATGTTATGCCCCACTCAATGTTGTTCTCTGCTTCTGCTCATGAGGCAAGAGGGGCTGTGCACCCGTCATGGCGGGTGTTGAGCCGTGCCCCAGGGTAGCAGTTGCACTTCTCTGACCTCATCCCCTTAGCCACTTGCCTCTGTCACGCTGGCATTAGCCACTGTGGTGGAGTTGGTCTTCAGAGGAATTGGCAATCCTTTCAGGTGAAGGATAAAGACTTCTGTCTGGTCTTTCTAAATGCTGAGCATCCCCTGCTCCTGTCACTTTCAGAGGCCCAACAGCCTTATTCTTGGCTGCCTTTGGTTTTGTATGAGTTTCAGTCTGATTTAAAATTTCTCACCCAAATGGTATTGTTAGAAATTTTGAATAAATCCAGGTGTCTTTACATCCATTTTTACAGATAATTCTTCGCTGAAGAGAAACGTGACTTTCAAACCACTGTTTAAAAATAACACGAAAGTTTATTGTAAGTGATTAATTCTGGGTTCAACTTTTCTTAGCTGAAGTCAAACATCTGTGTTTTTTGAGCAGATCTATGGGTGGGATCTGTGAGCAGACAAGATGTGCTTGAGTTCCAGTTTATCAAGTTGGAGCATAGCAGGTAAATCTTTGGTCTGCATCTCTCGCTCTTTTTTTTTTTTTTTCCTTTTTTTAAGGAAACCTAATCAAGGTAATTGGCATTTAACAATCAGGTTTTAGGATCTGACAGTTCTGCAATGTGGTTTCTGTCACTGCTCTGGGAAAGCAAAACTGAGGAGGAAATGGGAGCTATCATGTCATGTGGATGAGTAACTGGCTCAGACAGAGCTTCCTTTGTATCAAGGCTTGAAGCCACACTGCTGTCTTATTACAGCCTGTGGCTATTGCAATAAAAAGCAGGTGCAGAAAAGAAATAGGGGAAATGGGAATTTTTTTTAAAAATGGCTGGTTTTTATATGTTAATACTCATTTGTTTTTAAGTTAGCTATAAGTCTTAGAATATATTTTAATTCTTCAAATCTTAGTACAAAACTAACAGAATAGATTTTGTTTGCAGCATAATTTTCTTTATCAGCAATCTCAGCATGAAGTAGATTTTTAGCAGTCACTGTTGGCCTTTGTATCACTCTTAATCACACACAGGTAAATATTTAGCTCTTAGGAAAATTACTTACCTGTCTGAGGTGTTTGTAGCTAAATATTTGTGTTCTTTTAACCAAATAAAAATATACAATACCTCATTTAAACACTTGCCATGTTTTAAAACTTTTTTTTTTTAAAGAGTATAAAAACTAACTACAGAGTTGAACACAGAAATATATCCACCAATTCTCCTTACTATCAGTTTGGCAAAGTAAAATTCTTCAGGTGAGTGTCTTTATGTGTTTACATTCTCATTCAATTCTTGTTTGCTGTTTGTTTTATTTAAGATCCTTTATTTCTTTGATGGGAAGAATTCAGCATAATAGCACTGGGAATTAATTGCAGGTTCAGGACTGGTGCCCCTCAGATATCTTCACAGTTTTTCAGGCACCAGAGAAGTATAAAAGATTCTTTGGCAAAATCTGTCCCGCGTTGCCATGTTAGTGCTTGTTACACTACAGAATTTCTGTTTTTCAGAGAGTTGTGTAAGCTGCTGTTAAGAGTCTGTAATTGCACATTGACTGATAGTTTTTGGAAAATGTATTTAGGAGTAGCAGCCCACGGATCTTCACAGAGAGCAATCCTGACTTAGAGCTTTGAGTAGACATGCATGGTTTTGTTGTAATAGGTGACTGTTTAAAACTAAAGCATGAAAATCTGCTTTAGAAAGCTGATTACCAGGGTCATCTCCATTATATTTCCTTAGTAACTGGATGCAGCAGGCAGTGTGGACCAAAGAGGTGGTGGTAGTTCTGCTCTATTGCCCTCTGATATTGATAAACATAATTCAGCTTCTCATCATTAGTCCTACAAAGGGTTAAAATGTTTTCATATACAAACTCTTCAGTAATGCTGATTTTTGGAAGCATGGCTCAGCTGATGTGGGTTATTTTTCAAAGGTGTCATAACCAGATTTGTAGATACCTGTTGGGAGGTTATTGCTGAGTTACCTCAAGCTGGGCAGAAATACCAATGCATGTTTTTGACAAAGCCTCTGTTGTATTTCCATGTCTGTGTTTCCATCTGTGAAACAGGGGTAAGCAATGCCATCCTCTGCACCACTGGAGGGTTGGTACTGTGCTTTGAAAGCACTTAGCAGGTGTAGTAGCAATTCTTTCACCTTTGAATGCCAGGATGTCAGGCCTCAGTATCATTTGGCAACAGGTTAGGGCAGAGAAACCAAAGCATTTCTTAAATTCTTTGCTTTCCTCCAGTAACATATGAATAAGCCTAAAACTAGTTAAATAATTATGAAAAAATCAGAATTGTCTATGTAAACTGTCTCAGCTAAGCTCATGCGGAAAAAAGATGTCTCTGGTTCTAACACAGTAAACTGAAAAATCATGAGTTCGCTTGCCTTCCCCATGTAGTATTTACAAATGTCTCATGCTGGGGTATATGGATAAGAAAGGTAGACAGCAGCATATTTGAAATGACTGTACTCACAGCAACCCCGCTATCGCTCCTATTTTTTCTATACACTATAAAATACAAACCTTTGTTTTATTTACAAGTTGTCATTATTTTTATGTTATGACTCTGGTAAATGTGTTGAATTGCAGAAAGTTTGTCAGAGAAAAACTTGTCATCTTCTTTGTCTCCGGTACTGGTTTGAACAGTAGTAGTAACAGAAGTTTATTGACGAAGCTGTTAGTAATATATACTTTGATATTAATCTATATGAAAATGCTTTCATGGTCCCAGCTTGTCCTTCTGTGATATGAAAACTTTTTAGGTACCACTTCAAAGATTTGTTTCTCCATTATATCAATACCATCTCATTTACATGCCTAGCATTCCTGAAATAATAGAAAGATCCCAGTCAAGGGAAAAAAAAAATATCAAAGTAAGCCCCATCTACTTGTGCTTAAACATGCCTTTCAGTCTTGAAAAAGTTATTTTTGTCTCTTGGTAGGTGTGAAAATTAGAGGTATGTTGCCAATAGGTTAAATCATGGCATGGAGTGAAGATCACTGATTTTAATGTTTAAATATTCTCCAGTACTGCTTGGGAATAGCTGCTATATATCAATTACACACCGAGGAGGAAGTTTTAAGACAACTGGTACTGCTAGAAATTCTGCCTGTCAAATTTGTCATAGTTTATTTAATTACAAGTATGAAGAAGAAACAACCTAGTAGCTTTTCACAGGCTCTCCCCCCTAGGGCAGATGGGTATTAAAGCCAATTCAGTCTGTTTCCTGATTGCTTCAGGCTACAGAAAATTGTTCCCCAGGGAAGAGGAGTAAATCAGTTATGATCTTTAGTCTCTCGGAGGGAGATTAGAGCCACCACACTGGTGAAACAGCAGTAGGCTTCCTCTGTGTAACTGATTTCACCTTTAATCCTACCATTGATTGAATATTGCTAAGAACTCTGCCATGCATTTTAAGGTCAAACTGATGATGAACACCCCAGGCAAAGGAAGTTATTTACACAAGAAGGTAAAGACGAGCCTTTAGCTTTACTATTTCAAAAAAGCTGTAAAACATCTACTTTGGAAAAAAAATTATTTCAATTTCAGCCATCAACCTTTCCCAAGTTTTTGTAAGGCTGCTTATCACAGTGGTGTCTGAGCATCTTCCAGGTAATATGGAATAGTGAAGTCTTCATTGAATCTCTCACTCTTCTTTCTTTTCCAGGTAAAAGTTCTTCTTGATGTGAGGCTTTTATTCTTTATCTGTTAGTGTTAATTTCCTTTTAGTGTTAAGTAGAGATAGGACAAAAAGTAATACTAAAGTTGCAAGGGTCACTTTATGGTAGAAAGTGATTTTAGGAAAGGAAAAAAAGGTTTTCTAAAAAAAAGAAATTTAAACCAGCTACTGCTGAATCGCCTCTTAGTCATTTTGCTTTTTGCATCACAGCACATTTTTTTCACTGAGTTATTATTTTTTTTTTTAATCAGTAAAAGAGAATTCTTCTGTCTCTGCTGGATTGGAAAGCCCCAAATTTGCCTGACAGGACACCTTTGTATACTTGTATGCAAAATCTTTGTGTATTAAAGCTGTTGAGAATTACTGCGTATAGTACAGTGGCAGGCTGTGAAAAACAGTGTCTTGATGTAGCTGCAGGTGAGGGTCTGGCACAAAAATGTTTTCTGTTTATTTTGCATTGCTGCTTATAAACTGTTCTGGGTGTTGAGTCTCATTTGCCTTTTAATATGGATGCACCAGCCCCTGGATGGGCAGTGAGGGTCATTTCTTCTGCCTTGGGTGTTTATATGAGGCATGTAGAGCTGTTTAGTTGACATCTTGCATGACAGTTGATTAGGTCTGAAGACTTTAGTCTGCTGAGAATCTGTAAGTCTGCCTGGCAAAGATAAATTTCACCTTTTTTTTTTTTTTTTTAACTCTTCCAGGGTTTCATATCTCCAGCTGTAGCATGATTTGTTTCCAGGCCTTCACACTTGAAATGAACCTCCCTGATTTTCCATCACAGAGGTTTTCCTCTAGAGTGAGGACTTGTATTTAGATCCTGTAATTATGCGTTCCCATTCTGGAATGCAGGAGATCTGTTCTGTTGGGTGATCTCGGACAAACCACTGGACTCCTGTTTCTCTTCCCAAGTGATATGTATGCTGCTTACCTACACTGAAAGATGTTGGGGGCAGAAACTTGGAGCCACCTCTTAAAAGGACTTCAAGATGTCTGGCAATTACACTAATGACATATTAAAGATACTATAAAACAGAGTGGGACCTAGAGAGACATGCAGAATAAATACCTGGATTGGTTGGAGAGAAATGATCGGACCCAACCAAAGCGGAGAAAGCATGGTAAATGAGAGGCAGCCTTGTTTTAAACCAGCTTTGTTATTGCTTAGTAGTTGGAACAATGTCATGCTTTCTTCACGTGGTCACAGCATTTCTCAGCAGTTCCCTGGTTTCAGGCTGACTTTCTCTTCTGCAGAGTCGAAGGCCATCCAACAAAGCTGGCATCAGGCTCACAGGGGCACTGGGTAGCAGATAAATCCCGAGTCCTTTCTTCCCTTCACACACTGTATTTGTTGGACTTGCCAGTTCACTTTGCCTAGCGCAAGCCTCAGGCCCCTTACCCCTTCTCCTGCCTCCTGCTGTACTGAGGTTTTAGGCCAAGTCCCCTGCTTGCGCCTCTGGGCCCTGCGAGGGACTGTGGGGTGCAGTGGGGAGCTACTGCTCTTGGTGCCCGCGGCAGGCAGGCAGGGTTTGTGCAGTGCCTTGCCAGGGAGACATCTGCAAAGCTTTACAGTGTTACATCTGTTTTGCAGCAGTCACTACAGGTGGAGGGATGTGCTTTTCATGTTATATCCTTTTCTTGATATTTTCCTGGCTTACTTCATGCTTCTTCCTATTTCCAAGCATTTCTCTGGTTTAGCCACAAGGTGCCATCAGTAGACACTGCTACACCACTATTACATCCACTGGCAACAGAGAAAGCCAGGCAAAAAGTCCCTGATGTTATGTAGAGGGAAAGGCTAATTAATGAAAACTATAAACAGAAGGAGATCAAAATATAAGGCAAAACATACCTAGGAAAGCTGGCTTGAACTGTGTGCACCTTGCATGTTTTATGCTGTTGCACTGACAACCTAATCAGCTGAGATTTTTTTTTTAACCTGATGTTAATACTTAGTGCCCCTAATGACAATGCCATCAAGCAGTGTCCGTGAAGCCTTGTGTCCTATTATGTTTGCTGCTGTGAGAGGACAAATCAGAAGGCGTGGTCCCTGCCTCCGAGCATTTCCCATCCGATCCGTGGGAGGAAGTACATCAAGGGGAAATAATTGGAAAAAGGAGAGTGAGAATAAAAGTTACAGGAGGATTAGTTTTTCTGAAGCATCTTCATGATTCCAAAAGGGTATTTCCTGCTGACCTTTTGTCTGCCTCTTATCAGATGGCTATTTCATGCAGGCAGATCTGGAGGAGAGATCTGACAAAGCAGGTAACAGTGAACTTACAGAACAACTCTGGAAGGAGTCATGCTTGAAGAATAGCAAACAGAAAAGAAGGCCCAGGACACACTTGTAAGAGCAGCAGCAGATCTAGTGGAGACTGGTGTTGCTTACAGAGTACAAGACGGAGGTATTTTCAAGTATGTGATGCATCTGCAGAATGAGCAGTTATTTTCTTACAGGCTAAACTTTACAAATCGGGATGCAAGTCCTGGAAAAGCAGTTTATACTCACTGGGAAAGCAGAGAACACTAAAAGATTTTCCCAGCAAGCATCATTATATCTTTACTGTGTGGCAACAAGAGTGGTAGGCACTGATTCCCACTAGCCTAGAAAGGAACAGCCAGGAAGCAAGTAGCTAACGGTGCACGTGGAAGAAATAGGAGGATAATGATGATTTTGGAGGAGCTACCATGCAGAAAAGCAGAACACCAGTGCTAGAGCAATGAGGTGAATGGGAAAGCTTGGGAGGATATGGGGCTATGACTGGAAGTGAGGCATGTCTTGCCTTCTTGGATATGAGGAACTTCTTCCTAATTGCATTTCTGACTGCTGTTGATACACCATAGTTTGTTTGCTGAGTTTCCTTTTTGGTTCCTTACAAATTGACCCATTTGCTTTACTTTGTGTGTTTTTAATTTTCCTTTGCAAAATATCTGCACTTTGGGCTCATTTGGTAAATTAATATTAGTGTTTCAATAAGGCTGCTATCAGTCCTTATTTTACACTAAATCTTTCCTACAGGTTTTTCTTTTTCCCTCCTCCTCTCTATGACTAATAGATATAATTTCAACAGTTTGACTAACTGCCGTGTTATAGAAAAGGCAGTAATTTATACTGATGTAATGGCTGTGATAAAAATCATTTGTGTGCTGATTTTATAAATTAGGTAGGAAATGTGAGTGCCTCTGAAAAATGAAGTGCTACCACATGAATTCCAGTGTTGTTAATGCTTCATACCTTTCTGCTTCATTAAACCAATTTCACGGGGAGATGAGTTAGAGGAGGAAGCTGTGCTGCTTAAGAGACGCAACAATGGTTTATTGAAAGAAATGGGGATAAGATTAAATTAAGTGCTACTTGAGAAATATGGAAATACAAAAATATTCAAGCTTATAGATGGTGAATTCAAAAATATGATAAGTTAGCTCTTTCATACCCAAAGAACTGTCTCATCATAATTGCATAAGCTGAATTCACAGGCTACTAATTAATATTGAAGAGTTTCTTGAACCACTCTTATAAATGAGTGAGAATGCCCTAGAACTAATTTATAACTATTTCCTTTTGGAAATCAAGACAACTTAAAATGCTGCTTTCAGTACATTCCTATATTGGCTGCCAAATCCTTTGAAATTATTTCTGCCATATATTTTTAATTTATTTATTATTTCATATATTTCATTTATTAGCCAAATTTAAAGGGAGGAATAAAAAAGGCGTAAGATTAAGAAGCCTTTGGGTCTGGCAAGACCCTTCTAATTTAGGATAATGATCCAGAGCAGCCTAAAATAACTTTTCTGACCACTTTTGGGCTGAATTCAGCTGCATTGAAACCAATATGTTTCAGTTACATTTATATCAGAATTTTTTTCTGATCAAAGCTGTGGAATATGTACCTTAAGAAAGAATACATTTGTGTCCACAGAATGCCTTGAAGATTGGATAAGATCTAAAACTAAGAGGCTAATTGATTTTTTACCACTTCCATAAAATAGCTGCAACTATTTTTTCCCTTTCCCTTCTCTCCCTTGAGGACTAGAAGTTTTCATTCTCAACGACTAAACCCTATTTGTTCTGTGGATGGTGGAACATGTAAATACAAAGGGAGTCATTCATTAAATAAGAGGCTTATGCATACACAAGTTTTAAAAAATGCATAGTTTCAAAGCACAACTGAGAGGCTGCCATTTTACCCCTGGTTCACAATGAGAACTCTGTGTACAAGTGACCCAAGTACTGGGATTTAGTCCAGCTCTCAGATTAGCACAGAAAACACGTAGAGACATGGACGTCCCCCATCCCCCTCCCACTAATGATAATAGGAGCTCATAAATGTGCTCATCGGGAATGTGTGTGGGATCTTATTGACAGAAGCATATGCATCGCTATCTTCTGCTTGGAGAGACCACATTTCTTCATGTATGATGGGTGCATCACCTAATATTAACACTATTGCACCATTGACACTTGCTATACATATGCTTTCATTTAAAATAAATCACTCTATGAAATAGGATAATGTGCCAGACAGCTTTAAGGCTGGATCTTGCCAAGTGCTCTCAATTCCCAATGAGAGGTAATCAGAGCTGAGAACACTTAGCCCTTCTCTGGATCAGTTCTAGTAGCAAGTATGTAATATTACAATGCAGCTCATTTCAATACTGGCAAGGGTCTTCCTAACAAAGTGCTGGGCACCGGCCAGTCCCAGTGCTGCTGGATGACTTTAGCAGGATTTGGCACCTTATGGGATTGGTCTGTAAGATGTAATTAGTGATTCAACTCGTCTGCAAGCACAGTGCGTAGGATTTATATCTTTATTTTTTCCTTTCTTAAAAATCTGTTTGTTAAGGAAGGAAGGAGGAAATAGAATAGGAATAAAAATGAAATTTCTGCTAGTGGAAAAATCCTGAGAGTACAAAACCCTTGTAACCATGTATAATAAAAAATACAAATCTTGGAATTTGGAATTGGTGAGATTTCTAAAAATACATACTTGCTTTCACCTTATAGAAATAACATGTTCAACAATTTTCCAGAAAAACAAAAGCAACCTGTACATCCCCATTAGGGTTTTTACTATAGATGTATCAATTTCCAAGGAAAAAGTGTGCTTTGAACTAGCCATAGTTACACAGGACCCATATGGCTTAGCCTTCAAATTACTCATTCTGTGATGTTCTCACTCCTAACTCTACCAGAATGTCTTTCATTATACTGCAGAGATACCTGGATGTTTTCTGTGTAATTTTGTGAGTTATCAGAGCTTTGAGAATCAAATTTCTTTCTCTGTGTAAGTTTGTGCATGCCCATTTGGCAGACAATCATTCTTTTCTTACTCCCTGCTTATATGTTCAGAACGGAGCTGAGACTCGCACTGGACTCGGTGTGAATTACTGCCTTTGCATGCTGTTACTGGTGGTGGTTGCAGTCCCCCAGGTTGGCAGTGGTCAGACCTGCCTTTTTGCTACTGCTGGGCTTCTCTTAGTAGCAGTGGGGAGCTCTGCTTGTTCCTGGAGAACTCAGTATGTTACAGGTCTGAGTTTATTTTTAAGATTCTGATTTATTTCTTTCTTTGACCATGCATTCTATTTTATCCTTCTTTGTCTTCTGAATTGTGTTGGAATTTTTTTCTTCTTTTTTTGTCTCTTATTCTTATCCTTTCCTTACTGTTTCACTTCCTGTTTACTTTTTCACCTCTGCTACTCTGCCTTTTATCCTGCACTGTCTCAAGTGAATGTAGCTTGTTTTGAGTTCAGGAATATAAATACTTGCCACTTTCCCTCTGCTCTGCTCCAGGCATGTGTAAAACAGCAGATAAATGTTGACAGCATTTTGTCTTTGTACATGTTGGGCTTACTGCAAGCGTTGAGTGCAAATTGCAGAATAAATTCACATGCTGAATACTGGAGAAGAATTACACCAAAGATCTAATAATGAGTAACTGAAGCTGCCCACATTTACTAAAGCATTTAGCTTAGTGAGACACTTATAAAAGCTAAATGTACCTATGAAAAAGAACTGTATAGTTTGCCTGCATGGAGTCCTGAACTCTATTCTTTTTTGTATCAGTATGCATTTTGAATCACTCTGTTAGAAGAAGATGAAAAGCAGAGTTTATTTCACAGTGGCCACAAGATTTTGGCACGTTACAAGATATCTCAGTCTTTTAAACCCTGAGTTAGTTACGCAAGGAAGACAGTCTCACTTCCTAACATTTTTCCTACCCCCAGTAATATTATTACTGTGGTAGATTTAATTTGGAGGCTTTCTAGAAAGCAAATTCTGTATGGAAGAATTGCATATGAGCTACTGTTAGAAACTACATACAGGTCTGTGGATAAACTTTGCTGTGGAAATATAATTAGTTTATGTTAGAAACATTTTGGGTTTGCTTCTGTATTTTGGATAATCTGTGTTAATTTTAGAGATTTAATGGTGGTGGGTAACTAGGTTCAGAAGTAAAGAAGTATGACATTTCCAGGATTTGAGGCTCTCTCAGAGTAAAAATGATGTATCTATAAATCTTAAAGGTGTATTGACAGAGAAAAGCCACGGTAAAATTTAATACTAGCCTTCTTTTAAAGGCAGACTTTGAGAAAATGAGCATGTCCTGAGTGATACAGGTAAATGCACACTGTACAAGTGTTCTAGACTGTGTCTGGTTTACTAGACCTGGCAGCATAAGTGCCTCTGGAGCAGGCACAGGCTTCAGCTGCACAGACTTGGTCAGTCTGTCCACAAGTCCTCCTGCTTGTGCTTCCAGGTTTCCTCCCATTGAAACCATGGCTTGGTAGGGGAAGGGTCTGGAGTATCCTTTATCTTTCTCTGAGTTGGTTCTTCTCCCTCCTTACTCAACTCTGCCAAGTGAATAGTTTGTGCAAAGGTGTAAGATCCAAAGTTCTGCTCTCTTATTCCCCACCAAGCAGGTAGGAGCTGACCGCTGTCGTTTTGATGATTTCCTGTCCTCAAAAATATGAATGCTAAGCAGGAAGGACTGGTTTGTTTTGCACAGTGAAAATATCAGTGTTTGATATGTTCAGACCATGGAAAATCTGGACACAATGAAGTGCTTTACTGGCTCATCTGTAGGTGAGTCTCATGCACATCTCTTGCAGAGTTACAGAATGAAACTCTGCTGAGTGCAAAACAAAAGTTTGAATAGTTATGTGGCACTACTCATCAGCTGGCAAAAAAATCATCTGCTTATTGAAGCTGGATGCTTCATGCTGTACATGGCACTTTCTGGAATGTTTTATTCACTCACTGAGCATTTTGAGCTTTGGAAATGACTCATGAGCACAAATCCCAGTACATTTAGCCTTTTTCACTTTAGGTTGTGTGTTTCCAACATCAAGCATTTGTTGGATTTTCCTGTCAGAGTAGCAATCTTTAAATGCGTAGATTCAGTGCCAGCATCAGAACAGACTGGTAAAAAATCCTGTCTGCTACCAGAATGGGGAAAACTCCTTTATTTTACTATTCCCTACTGAGATGCAAGTTCAGACTTTTGAAAGCAGCGTCTACAGTTTTACGCTTTGACTTCACAGCCAAGATACTGGGCAGAAACTACAGGGTTGTTAGTGCAGCTTTTCCCCTTTAATGAAGTTGAGCACAGCTTTTCACAATCAGCTTTAGTCACTCACCACCATTCTGCTTACTAGATTGATGGTGTTGCTGGTAAAGTACACATAACATTTTCCTCACCAAAGTCTTACCAGGTTTCAATCATTTTTAAATAATACTAACAATACTTGGTTAGCAGAAATGTTAAATAGTTGGGTGGAACATTCATAATAAGGAGCTATCATGATACCTCAAGTAGAAAAGAAGGGAAAACATGAATACAGAAGGGGAAAATGGTCAATATCATTTGATGTCTGTAAGGTGCCTCCCATTAACTCCCACGGCCACGGGCCTGAATTCTTCTTACTGTTGATATCAGTGTTTCTTTTCTATTACTGACCTGCACGATGTCAAGAGTGGACAAATTAAAAATGCTGCTGTCATAAGTGTGTATGACTCCAGAAAAGTAAGAGGAAAAGTTGGGCTGAAAACTCAACAGTGCAGTAGGATAGTTTAACTGGTGAGTGAGCACAGCTGGCCCTGATAAATAGACGCAATTAATGCCATGAGAAGCAATGCCTCTGTGCAGGATTTTTTGCAAGAGATTGCTGCTTTTTGGCTGTAGAAGTGACACTTCTCACTTTTTCTGAAGGTAGTGGTCTTATTTACCTAAATGTTTCATAGAAAAGAATAATGATGTGCAACAATAATTACTTGTCCTGCCTTTATTCCTGTGTTCCCTTTCAGGTAGCACTGTAAGGAGAAATCCTGCACTTGAATGTCATGGGCTTTATGACTTAGCAGTGTTGGGCATCTTTTTGGCACAACCAAATATGTTCTAATGCTATGAAAACATTTGCATAGAATAATGGATTTTGGATGCTCTGTTCATACTTTCAGAAAAAGTGTTTTAAGTTATTTTTAACGTCCAGCTTGTCTGCCTGTTGTGGAACTATGAATCTCCTTCCCTTCCTAAGACTTTCTATATTAAGTAGTAGCCTATGTAGTCTATTATATAGACCCTCATAAATGAGGTGCTTACATTGGAAACGGTGCCAAAATATGACATCAGGAAGGTGATGCTATAATTACTGGTTTTGCTGAGAAAGAGGGGAAAGTATTCTTAGGTTTCTTCTTCCTTTTATGGGTAAGAAATATAATAATATATTACCTCATGGTAGCATGATTCCAATGCAAATGGCAGAGACTGGTGGCTTATTAATAGGCCTTGCCTGTAGCAAGCCTTCTTTCCCTGCTTCAGTTTGAAATTGATTATTTTAATACAGAATTCCTGAATGAAAGAGGTTCTTGGCCTTTTCCTGGGCTGTTGAATAATGTATGTGGGAGAAAGCAAATAGAAGCAGAGGGTCTCAGCTGCCGGAACAATGGGCTGCGCACAGAGCTGAGGGGGCACATTAGTTTATCATTGCCTTGTCAATCCTCATAGGCTGGGAATCGTGGGATAGCCTGGAAAGAAGCAGCTGCTGAACGTGTGGTAAACTGACCGGGGCACTTTAGAGAGACGACTACATTTACACATCTGAAAACAAGATATTGATTTTCTCTACAAAGCTGGACAGAAATAGTCATCCTGAAAATATATCTAGACCATGGCTTATTTGCAAAACCACAGCATTTTCTGGCTGTTCCTAGAGCCAGGAGCCTCCTCGTGATGGGGATGGTAAATCTAAAAATAGTCTGCATAAACTTTGCTTTTCCTCTTAGTTGATTGACTGCCTTCCTAATCCTTTTAGTGATTCATTAAAAGTAAAATGTAAATGCAAGCAAGCTGGATTTGTAAATGTTAACAAAAATATTTTCCCTAAATTAGTAGATTTTTTAAAAGGTAAAAATATTTTTAAAGTTACATATTCCCTTTCTGTGGGCCAAATTGAACTTGGAGATACATTTCTCTGATATCCCTGATATCACAGGCTCTTCCCTTTCTAATGGAAGTAGAATTCACTTCTGAATGCCAGTTTTGGTTTATTCTACCTCCTCAGGCAGAAGGTTTTCTTCATAGCTTTCAGAAGTGATAAAAATAAGAAAGTGAAGCAATATTCGATATGAAAAAAGTGAGATGATTAATTATTTTAGATGATGAAAGATTTAAAGAAGATATGAGCACACATTTCCAGGTATAGTAATTACTAGTTCAGTGAGATGGTGATGTCTTGTTCTAGGCCAGGTTATTAGGATGCTGTTATGCGGCTGTGATCAGAATTTGTGACTATTGTTTTAGCTCTCAGAAATCCTATTTATGACTCAGGTTCTTCTTTGCTGGGCCCATACAAGACCATGTTCACAACGTAAATCACAACATGTTGAGAAGTTCGAATTGAAATGACGTGCCTTGTCAGAGAGGAAATATTTTTGTTTAGGTAGGTGTAATTGCAGATCAGGATTCCCCATAGGTGCAAAAGGTTGGTTTCTTGTCCTTATCTGTGCAGCTTGGATGACAATTATAAGCATGAAGACACTTGACTTCATGAGCTGCTTTCTTGGTCTTATCTGTTAAAAACCAGGTGCCTCACCATTTACTAGCAGGTGTAACTGTTGCACCTTAGCATAGAATATGTAGGTCTTGCAAGGGCTACGCTCTATATTTTGATACTGAATATAATCAACAATAGCCAAAAGCCTCTCCAAAACCAGGACAAAATTAACGCATTAATTTACCTGGGGTATTTTCACACTATTACAGTGTTTTCCATCTGGATAGATGTAGGAAATTAGGGTCCTCGTTGCTTTCCAGTCTGATATTGTGATGAGAGCAATAGAAAAACTGAACAGAATAAAAAGATTTTGCTGTATCTTTTTAAAGTCAGGGGAAATATAAAACTTAAGTGTGGTTTGATTCCCAAATCAGTGAGCTGTATCGCAAGGTATTACAAAATATAATCACTTAAAATCACGTTTCTAAGTCTGAATCTGGGAATATGAATAAACGGTCAGGTTTTCTAATATTCAGAGAAGCTAGAATTCTCCTTTTGATCATAATGACAATTCAGTGATTTTAAAAGTTGTTTCATTCATT
>VZTL01066911.1:4177-18421 GCA_013400535.1 Scopus umbretta | reverse complement strand
TAAAACCCCAAATGCATCATTAACTCACAAGTGGGCTTTACCATTTGGCAATAAGGGATTAACACGACTCCACTGACAAAACCATCTGCAAGAATACTATGGACTTTTGCTGCATGAAGAAGTAATTGCCTTTATATTAGAGATAAAAGAACTCATTTTGATAAATTTAGTAGCCTTTGTACATTTTATAATTAAAGAAGAGCTTCCTATATAAAGGACCTAGTCTGGATTTCCTTAGGGAATAGAGGACACACTGTGCTTCTCCTTAGAGGGCTTAACATATAGGAACACATAACAGTACCCTCTCTTGCTAACAGGAGCACACCTCTTGAATGTATAATGTGTCAAAGGGTATAGGTGTTGACCAACATTTACCTTACCTTTCAGTTATATATATGGAAAAGAGATGAAAAACAGTAATACAGAGAGGCAATTATATGTCTTCAATATGACTTGGCCATAGTGATCCTTACAGCAAGTTACCAAAACCCCAAAATAATATTAGAACAACACTAAATGTCTCCAGGGTATTAATTTTGTGAGCAAGGGTCAAGAGGATTTTGGAAGGTATGGATAATTGGTGACTTCTTTCCCTTTCTCCTGGCTAAATCACCCTTCTCCAGCATCCTGAATTTAACCTGACCTCATTACTTGATGACTGACAGAGTGGCTGTCTGATGTTATTTTTGAAGTGAGCCTAGGAGGCTACTTTGGCTCATCAAGGCACTGTCTTTTTCAGTACAAAATTGCCAATAAACTTTTCACGACCTCACAAGAAGGGCTGAGGACTCACAGGCATTTCAGCTTGAATAATCTTGTTACTCACCACCCATCCATCCCAGACATTGCCTTGGCAGTGAGGACAGGCCAGGGCAGATCTGTGCCAAAGGCTCAGTGTGAGATGGTGTAAGCATGATGCTCCTCCCCCTTACTTTTCCAGGAAAGGCCATGCCCTTCCCCACCCCCCACTGGGGACCACAACTCCTGTTAGAGTCCATAGCTGTTCCCTCCAGGTCCCTCCTCCTGCCACTTTGTTGAAGCAGAGAAAATAAAAATGTAGCACGAAGCCAGCCTGGGAAGGAGGGAGATGGATGCTAGGGAGGGTGAGAGCTTGGTCAGGTTTGGGTCAGATGGGAGGACTCAGCTGACATGTGATGCTTAGTCATTTTCATACTGTAGGAGCTTAGGAACATTTTTACAGACTTTGTAACAGAGCCCATGTGCAGATGTGTGTGTAATGGCATGTACTATTGTTTCACTAATTCAATGTGATAACATTTTAGTTCATAATATGTAGCCAAATATACTCATCTTAAACGCCTCGTGCTAATAATGAATCAGAAAAAAGTATTATACAGTTGCCTAATAAATACATTTCATAAAGCTGAGAGAATATTTGCATAGATAGAGGGATTTTGGTGAAATCTTCCTGTGGTGGAAGCAAAAGGGCTGGTGGCATAGTGCTTTGGTTTATAGCTGCTCATTCTCCCCTCTGGCTTCCTGGGCTGTATTCATCTTGCTTTAGGATGGAGCAAAACTGCAATAAGTGAAGGGTGGCTATTTTTGGAGGTATACCTTTAATGAAAATTGAAGCTTATCAGGAAGTTTCTTTGCCAACATCTGATTACCAGAAAGTTTTCTGACAGCCTCAGTAGGAATTCCACGGGCTCACTTAAGCTTGAACTACCCTTCTGCCCAGTGGGATGGTCTCTCCAACAGTTATGGCTGAGCAGTAAGAATACGTTCTGCAGATGTGTGGGATGCATTGTGCGATAAAAAAGAAAACTTACAACTTTACTGCCATTCATTTCACCTGTATGGTCATGGATATGATAACAACTGCAGCATCAGTAGTAATTGCAACACATTTATTTTATTACACCATTTGGCCACACTAGTTACAGACCGGGACTCAATTGCTCTAGGCACTTTACAAAAAAAGAACAAAGCAATGATCATGATTCAAGGACTTTACAATCCAAGTGGAAAACTAAAAGCAAAAGATGAAAATAGTAGATGGGAGTAGAAAAAGAGAGCAGCGAGATGGTATTGATCAGAGGACTCAGCACAGCAGCAGCCTAAATTGTTGTCAGACTGAATAATTTAAATCAGAATACTGATCATGGAGATGCTGATTCTTTTGTCCACTGCAGTGTCTTTGAGCTGTGAGCCTACCAAATTTAATAGCATTTTTGTCCAAAGACACCAATATAACAATACAATCAGTTCTACTTTGTAAGAAGATGTGAATCTTAAACATTGTGAATGACAGAAGCACTAGGTTGTTCTAGGTTAGACTAGGTTAGTCTGGTTAAACCAGACTAGATTATTCTGCCCCATAAAAATACCCATCCAACAGATGGAGGGAAGTGAGATTAGCAGAGATACTGAAGATCATCTACTCCTTTTTGGGAAGTCATTCCCACTGCAAGGGGTAGGCTGTGGTCTGCCTGGGAACCTGTTGATTCACAAGAATTAGTACTAAATCCATAGGAATCAGCTGATTAATGTACTTCTCAGTTTCTCCACAGCCCTGCATGCTTGAGCCTGGTGGGAGAGGGATTAAAACAAACAAAAACAGATTTAAAAAATTACAATACAAAACTGGGGAAGTATTGCCTCACCCAAGCATGCAACTCTGGGAATGGACACAATGTGTGGGTCCCCTGAGCCTTCCCAGGCCTCTTGCTGGTATCTTGTGGTTGCCTCCTAATTCATTTGCACAGAACTTAAAGCAATGGAGTATCTTTTGCAGAGAGAGCATTTCCCAAGGGCAGCTGGGCAGCTTTCATATCAAGGACACAATGATGTCATTTTTCAGAGAGCTGAAAACTCCAATATCTTGTTTAGGCTGTGGGTGCAGTGCTTGAGCTGTAAATTCGGAGACGTGCACCTGGAACACAATGTTGCATTTATTTTGGCAGCTTTGCTTTCATACTTGATTTGCAGAAATGTTATGCTGTATAAGAGGGCACCTGGAATATATTTTCCTTTTGCAAAAATGATACATATTTAGTGGCAACTACTTTAATCAACAGCTATTACATTGTCCCTGTGGAATCTTCCTCTAATCTAGCCATGCTTTTGCGGAAGGTCACTGATGATATTTCTTTTTAAAGTCTTCTCAGAGACAATGTTTTGTTGTTGTTTTCAAGAAAATTTTTGACTTACAGAAAGATAATTAGGTCCTACCTTCCTACATTCAGCTATTTTTTTCTTAAACTTTAAAAAAAAATTATTTTCAGAAAGAAAGAACCGATAGCCTTACTGAGTCAGACAGCATGCGAGAGACAACTTTGGAGAAATGCAGCCTGCTTTTTATTATTAATTATTTATCCATTTTGCTACACACTCACAATATCCTCTGTTTGTTCTAGTCTTTCTCAGTCTCCTTTTCCTATAATAAGGTCTTTTGATTTTCTTTCAGTATAAGAACTGGAAGGAAAAGACTGGTTATAGTGCCTTTCAGCTTCTTCTGCATTCTTGACAGAAACAGTTTTGTCTTTTTTTCTCTCCCAGCACTTTTCCCTTTCTTAGTTTGGAAAAATAATAAGGCTGTAGCATCCAGCCACCCACTGACTTCAGGGCACTCAAAATAAGCCTTTGTAAAGTCAGGGAAGGTGGGAACTGGGGCCAGAAAGCCAGAATTCAATCAGGAAGTGCGTTGTGCTTTTTAGTTTTTGACACATGTCTAAGCAATCTAAATTGAGATGAATGTTGATGTGTCCATTTCCTACATGTCATTCAAATGTTGCTTATAATGAAGGGACAGTCTTAAGCCAGTATTTTTAATAGTGGAACCTCCTCCAGGATTTACTTTATCTGTGTTTAAATATCTGGTCAGCTGAATTCATTGAACACTGGGCAATTTGCAATGAAACTGCTATAAATACATTGGAAAAAACTGTTACAGTGTGTTCAAAACTTTAATTTAAAAAGACACCAAGAATGAATTTAGATCACGCATTAGTGTTTTTTAAAAAGACAATAAAACCAAATCTTGGCTTAATTTTTTCTTCTATTCTGGGAGGCATAAACAGGAGCAGACTCTTGGGTGCACCAAATATGCTGGAAATATTTGCTCAGAACTAGTAAGACATTTAAAATAGTCTTTTTCTATTTATAAAATTTTGCTAATTCTTAAGAAGTGGGGGTGAGGAAGACTTGCAGTCTGTCTGATAAGTCTGCTGCAGGTATACTCAGGTACAGCTCAAGGACTTATTGGATATATTGCTGCCACTGATCACAGACATTTGAGCAGTAAATAGTAATAATAAAATACTGCAACAGTTTAAATGCTGCACATACACTTGACAGATACATAAGAAAGATGTTTTTAACCTAAGGTCAGAAGAAAAAGGCCTCTTAAAGCACTGTGACAATGCCTAATAACGACCACATATACAGGTGGATGTCAGGCTTTCCCAAAGGAAGGATATCCAATAGCACAGTGCAGCCAGAACTTGAAGAAAACAAACCATCTCACTTCAGCAAGCATAGCTCAGGAAAGAGAAGGGTATTTTAAAAAAGACAAAGACTGGATTTAATTTCTTCACACCCTAACCCTCCTCACAAGGGTGAGGACTGCCTGAGAAAACCACTGGTTGCAGGAGCACTGACAGTTCAGATCCGGGCACAGGTGCAATCTGTAAGGCCAAACTTGACACAAAAGACTTCAGCTGCTTCTTCCAACTTAGTCCAGGGCTGAAGCGACAGGAGTTGCCTCACACATGGTACTGCATAGCCCCAGGTACTGAAACTTCTGTGGACACATGCCGTGGTCATTAGCATAAATTGAGTTGACATTAACTCCTGTGTAGGAGAATATGTCTGCCATTTTAAGCACAAAGTGGTAAGAACAGAAGTCTGTTGGAAAACACTAGTGAACAGCAGTGCTTTCATGAAGCTGGTTCATCTTTGCATTACCAAGGTGAGCTCTAATTTTTAAAAGCAACAGTGCACACAATGAAGGTGTTTTCTCTGTGTGGATTATTTGAGGCTAGAATTTGAGCATTAATTCTCATTTCCAAATTAACTTTACTATGAAGAAACCTGTCAGAGGTGACCTGGAATTTTATGTGAACAGTCTTTAGCTATCATGGAACTTGGGGATCTTCAGAAAATGTGGGTTGTTTCTGGTTTGCCTTATGAAACAAAACAGACTTTGGAGAAATATTCAAACTTTCATCTTTGAAAATGTTTCCATATCTTTAGCCACATATTTTTAATTGAATTTAAGCCTGCAGATATTATTGTGCTCCTCTGTCTGAGCAGTCTTTGTGTATATGAGCAAGAATATTTAATTTATTGCACCTTATTAAAAACAGTTTAGCAACTTGCAAAGCCAATGCCCGTTCTTCCCCCAAAGAAAACAAGAAATGCAATGAACAGTATCCAAAACAGCAATATATTGTGGCTTCTGTTGTTCACATTTGGAAGTAGAGTGTATCAAGCTCAGGATGCCATTTCCATCACAACAGCACCTCATGGGCTGCACTAATAGAAAACATGATATGCCTCACAATAAATAATACTTCAAAGGATACAGATAACCATTATTTTTTCTGTGCATGTTTTGCCTCTCATTCTGTATCCTTGGCACATATAGTGCTGAAATTAGGGCAATACTCAAGAGCAAGTTTCATAGACTCAGATTCTTGTCTGAACATGAAAAATGACACAGTAATTAAAAATGACTTAAATGAAGCTACTGCAGAGGTGGATGATTGGAATTACTGTGGAGTATGGTCTTGCTCTGACCATTTTTTGGACATACAACTGACTCAGAGGGGTCTGATCCTCCACCACTTACAAAGCAGCAAAGACAAAATATAAACACCCTGGTGGAACTGTTGTCAGTGAGAGCAAAATTAATTACCAAATTTTAATAGACCTTAACATTCAAATAAAAGCAAAGAGCAATCTATCCCTAAAAAGTTAATCCTAGATTTTATACAGGACACAAATGTTAGTTGGATGGGACTAGTTAAAGATGAATCTGTGTGTACAGGCTTGATTCTTTACATCAGGATATATTTTACCCTTGGAAATGGATTTGCCGAGATGTGCTGGTGCAATGGAAGTGATATGGCTTGCACCATTAACTGTTCTCTGCAAATGTTTCAAACAAGTTGACATATGAAATAAGAAGGGATGCTACTATGCAGCTCCTACTTCAGCTGTGACATGTGGGATCATCATACCAGGCTGTATCTGGACATGTGTAGTATTGTAGTCAATGTCATGGGATATTAAACAAGACAGATCTAGAAAAATCATAGAACTTTTGATATGTGTTATATAAACATAAGACAGACTGAAAGATTCTACTCTGCACCTTAAAAAGAAAATGCAACACATTGCTGTGTTTATTCTTTTTATTCCACATTTGCTCAGTTAAAAGTGGAGCTGAAGTGGAACACAACTTCATGATCAGCTCTTTCCAGCCTCATTGGGGAAAATTTGTAAAACATGAGAATGTGGAGAGATTCTTGCAAAAAGGAAGGAAGGGAGGCAAAATTTACCACACTGGTTCTTGATAATTATTGGCTCTGACTACCTGTTTTTGCTACAGACATTAGCAATTTTCAAAATGGACTAACCCAGGATCTGCCTCTATACTGCAAGACCTAATGGTTGCTGCTTTGTTTGGAGGTCTATGAGCATAAAGCATCTTAACAGCAGCAAGATCTGAAGAGCAGTTAAATCAGCAGTGAAAAACATAGCTCAGGAAGCCCAGCCAAATGAAATAGATGGTGGTTCAGGGGTTTAACGTCTGTGAGGATAAATTTACTTTTCTGAGTGTTGCCTTATTTATTCTTTTCTTGACTTGGAGAAGCTATTTGAAATCACTTTTTCATTTTTTAATGCAAAACCTATTTTTGTTGCTACAAAATTATACAGAAATACATGGCATACTGCCTTGAAATTGTCATACCCACACAGAACTGGCGAAAGGCCCAAATCTTCCACTTTACTTTTCAAGTGAGAATTTTCTCACAGATCCCATTCCAGCTTCCTTCTAAGACAAGGCCTTGACCCCCAGAGGCCTCTGGGACCTCTCACTGAAAAATGAAACAATGGGAAAACAGGACATCTTAGAGGACCACACTTTGGAAAGGAAGAAAAAAAATTTCTAAGAATCTTCTTTCTTTTTTCTTTGCTTTTTTTGCTTTCCAATTGCAATAAAATAGGTAAGATAATCCATAGCATGTGGACACACTAATCTGAAGAAAGCACTGCTCCTGGTTTGGCAGACAAGATGACCCTAACAAGGGTAAAAGATTGGCTGCCTGCTCTCAAACAAGGGACAGCAACAACAACCTTCACATAACCTTTATTTTAGCAAGGTGTTTGACACAGTCTTGTGCGACATCCCTGCTGACAAGATGGTAAGGTATTAACCGGAGAGGGTTAATTGGGATGGGTAGGATGGGTTCAAAGCAGCTAAACTGCAAGCTTAAAAGGTCTGATTACTGGCCCAAAGTTGGCAGCTAGTCACAAGCTGGGTTCCTCAGGGTCTATACCAGGTTCAATTCTATGCAGCCACTTCAAAAAAACCTGGATATAACCTCACCAAGTTGGTGCATAACACCAAACCTAGAAGAAAAGTAGATACCCTTGAAGGAATACCCACCATTCAGTGACACCTCAGCAGCTGGAACATCGAACCAGCAAGAACTGCATGAGATGTAACAAGATAAATATAAGGTTCTGCCACCCGAGACAGAATAATCCCAAGAAGACAAATAGGCTGGGATCTGGTGCTTGGGGCAGCTCTGCTGGAAAGGCCCTGGGGGTCTTGGAGGGCAGCAAGACAGCCAGCAGTGTGCACTTGCAGCCACGAAGGCAAAAGAGATCCTGGGCTGCATTAGCAAGAGTAATAGTCAGCAGATAAAGGGATGTGCTTATTCCAACCTCTTCAACACTTGTTAGGCTACCCTAGGAGTATGGTGTTCAGTTTTGCTATCCCCAGTTCAGGAGAGATGCTGAAAAACTGGTGAGGGTCCAATGAAAAGCTGATTAGAGGATTGGAGAACCTGACATATGAAGAAAAGTTAAAGGAACTTTCAGCCTAGAAAAAAGAAAATGTGGGGGATATAATCACCATGTTCCACTGCCTGAAAGATAGTTATACAGAAAATGGAGATAGTCCCTCCACAAGGACACACAGTGACAGCTCAGGAGGCAAAGAACAGAAGTTGCTTCAGGGAAATTTTGTCTAGGTATAAAAAAAATTCATTGTGAGAATGCAGCAACAGGCTGCCCAAAGACATGTTGACATCTTCCTTGCTGGAAATATCCAAGTCTTGGCTTGCTGGAGCCCTGGATAACCTGCTTTCAACAGAAGGCTGTTGAAAAGTATGCTCTTCAGAGGTTCTCCCAAACCTGGATTTTTCCATCACTCTGTGATCCTATGAGTAAAGTATTTGACTCGCTTTCTTTTGACTTGGAAGTCAGATTATAACAAAAGAAAGATATATGAATAGGTGACACGTTGCCATCCCACAAATATTGGCTTGAAATTACCGTATTGAAGCATCCCTTTCCCCACTGATTTCGACACTTGTTCCTGTCAACTTTTCTGCCTCTTCTCTATCACCTCATCCTTCTGAAGAATAAAACAATGTGCTGCAGGGCACTGGAGGTTTTTGCCAGCAAAATGATTTTGATACAGCAGTTATGCCCAGACTTCACATTGGGATCAAGAAAACAAGCACAGATTCCAAGGGAGGTAACACATTTTTGATTAACAAAGACAGTATGAAATGTCATTAAACACATAATTATTCTCTAAGTAAAGATGGCTTAGAAAAAAAAAAAAAAAGATGATGATCATAAACTAAGCACAGCTCTCAACATGTGTGCAGTTGCACTGCTTCCCGTTGATTTTAAAAGAAATTACTTAAGGCACATGAATATCTGGTGTGCAAGAAAAGCCAGATTCCTTTTAGAAAACTCTCTCAAAATGTAATGAAAGAATCTTTGAAAGGCAAGTTAAAATACATGGGAGAAAAATGTGGTGTTTTTTATTTTAAAGCTGAACTAAAATTGCTTGTGACATTGTCTGTGAAACACTCTGTCTGTGTCCCATTCTTGCAAGGACTCACACCAGTAATGGGATTACTCAAATGCACAAAAAAAAAAGTATTATATAAAGCATATACAGAGTCACCAACCATCAGTTACATTTGGTCTTCCCTGTTACTTTAAGATCCTGTGTCCAGGATGCTGTTGACCATGACACCTCAACCTATCAGAACAGAAAAAGCTTTTCCTGCTTCCTAAAATGTCACAGATATTCCCATTACATCTCCTCAATGATTTCTTTCAAACACAGGCATAGAAATCCCTGATTTTGTGCAGTACCCAAACACCTATCATACACAGGCATAGAAATTCCCGGTTTTATGCAGTACAATGGGCACATTTTGATTCAGCAACTTTGATGTTTTTTTCTTGAGATGCAAGTGTAGTTGCTCTCAATACTCTTCAGCTATTTTAGTGATACTGTACAAAAGAGTATTAGCTGACAACAGGAGCTGCTTCCATTCTGTTACTGCTCCAGGCTTCATCACTTCTTCAGACATGTCTGCTGTGCAGGAGGAATAGAAGTTTCTGTCTCATATTGGCATTTGACTTTTAGAGGTATCAAGTAAAATGCCCAAGAGGAGAATGTGTTTGACATTGCCAACTTCAGTAATAGTGTCCTGTTGATATTTCCTTCTTTTAAGACTTCAAGTTTCCTTTGGGGAAAAAAAAATATTCATTTGTGATGAGTGGTTGGTTTCTGTACGTCTCTATAATTTCAAACATTCGTACTCTTCTTTAGCCAAACATTTCCAAAAGCATCACACTATGGCTTCAGATGAATTGATATAAACCCACACATTAACTGTTTGCTAACTTTTCTTTTTTTTTTCCTTTCTGAAACTCAATAACTTACAATAACTTACTGCTGTACTTATTGCAACCAGGTTGTCTTCCCAAATCTTACATTTGGCAGAACAGAGTGCAACAAATGCTAAATGACAGGTACAGCTTTGTTGCCCAGTGCTTTGTCACATTCTGGGACCTTAGGATCCAGCTCACCTAGAGATCATCTGAGTAAAATGTTTTTGTCATGACCTGTGGGCATGATTTGTCTGTGTTTACTTGGATGATTTCACATTATACATGCCAAATGGTGGGCCAAATTCTTAGCTGATCTACTGTGCTGGACTGAAGTTGAGAGTGGGTTTAACTGATGAGCATTATGCCACTTTTCCATCCAGCTGGCTATAGTAGAGCTTAAATTTCTTTGAGTAGTATAGCTGTTGTGTAGTTAGGTTCAACAGACATGTAAACAAATGCAGTTAGCTACAGAATGGTTTTCATCTGTTCACGGAGGCTTCCATCTGCACATACTTATCTTGGGCCAGTTATGGTGAACCACTCAGTTCTCATCAAAGAATAGCTTGAGAGAAGCCCACAACTATAGTGTTTCTGCTGAATATCTAATTATCATCAGAAAATGTATTAATTTTTAACATGATTTTTTTTCTTTGTCTCTCATTTTCTCTTCAAGCATAAGAAAAGCATTGAGTCACCACTTGATTAAGTAATTTGTAAATTTTTTCAAGCAGATGTCTAGCCTACACTTATAAATTAAACAGTAACAAGAATGGTCTCCAGCCTGATTAATTTGCCAAGGTGGATGTCTTAGCAGTTCTTCAACAGGCAGTTCTACATATGCATGAGTCATAACTGGTTAGGAATAATATGTGCTTTTAGATATTTTCATTGACATAATAAAATTTAAAGAAGTTCAATCATCAGTCCAGTTTGACTCATCACTAAGTTTCATTCTCCTCCTCATATGGACCCTGATATAAAAGCAAAAATACAGAAAAAAACATCCTCAGATAAAATAGAACTTGTACATATACTTAGAATTAAAAAAAAAAAAAAAAAAGATTAAAAATAATACTGAGATCTTATATTAGCTGATTAATATAAAAATTTTCATTTTATCAAGTAAGAAACTGACTTAGCTACAAGGTGGTAAAATGACTTGGCCCAGAGAATTGAAGCCAGAATGCAGATCTGGGAGAGCAGTTTGGGAAGGTTAAATCAGACCCATGCTCAGTCTGCAAGAGTGATCTATTGCTCTGTGACTACTTTCTTTCCAGCTGTAGCCAGCAAGCTATGCTATACTCAGGTACGTTCCTGAATTGCAGCTGTATTATGACTTGGACAGAAGTCAGACACTTTTCTGAAGGGGTTCCAGTAAGGCACTAGATGCTGATCATGCCAGGAAATATTGCCTAAAAAAGCAACATTTAAATCCCATCACTGTTAATATCAGCTTTGCAACAACAAAACTGAAGAGAAGACCTCAGAGACACTCTTCAGAGAGTTTCCGGAATTTTAATCCCTTTGGTAATCAGTCCTGCTCCACAACAGTGCTGGGGAACAATTATCAATCACATGCTGAGGAAGTTTTACTGATGCAGGGGTTTAAATAAAGCAAGCTGTTGAAGCCTTTTCTCACTGTTGCCACTGCCAACTCAGCAACGTTGGTAATAGCAAGGGTGGGAACTTTTTTTTTGGAAGACTTTTCTTAGAAGAGAGCTTATATACAGCTGTAACTTCTTTTGAACTCTGTAGAAACATAATCACAGTAGCATAGATAAAATCTTAAATTTAAGCATTTGTTTCCATTTTGCCTCATGAAATTCTTGCTCTGTTTCAGAGTAAGAAGCCCAGTCATCTGTTCAGTCTAAGACAAAAGCATAATTATCTAAGGAAAATAAAAACTTTTAGAGGTTTAATGGATAAACTTTTATAACATTTATGGGCACTAACTTCACAATTTTCTGTTGGCATTTGTTTGGAAAGCAAAGTAGTTTCAAAGAAAAGCTCAGCCCAACTGCTCTAGATGTTCTTGGGGACATGTTCTTGGAGAATGTTAATATTTACAGCTGAAGTTTTTCTCATATGGTTGTGTGTGTTTTGATGTAGTTTAAGTTCTTATGAGATATAGTAATTGTTTTTAGTATGCCTAAATACATGAGAATTTAAAGAGAATTAAAGAATTTAAAATGCTGCCATGGAAGAAAGCATGGTAACTTACCCTCAGAATTGTATGGTTGCACCCTGTCCTTCTTTAAGACAGTATTTATTCCTTAGATCAGTGAGCTTTGCAGAACAAAGAGGAAAACTCTATAAATTACTGAAAATTAAATAACAAATAAAAAGCAATATGTTTAACAGTGTGATGAAATGTGGAGTTGCAATCATTTCTAACTTATTCCTGAGAATGAATAGTTTTGTCATGCAGTAAGGTCACAAGTTCCACAACTGTTTTGTTTTTTTTTTTAAAGTCCCAAGAGTTTACTAGGGCAAAAGAGCCCTTTGTGGTGCTTTTGAAATGTAGGAAAATGGGACATGAGTTGTGTCACAACCAGACAGGCAGAAAAGAAGAAAAAGGCTAGAGAACCTGGCAAATGTTATTTCACTGAAATTTTTAGACTCTAAAAGAATTATTTTAGATAAATATTGCATGGATTTGGAACATCAGAGTAAAATAGCAGAGCTTAGATGACTGACAATATCAGATTTTACTATTTTGCTTGGTTTAGCTGTACGTTTTGAGTGTTCTCTTTCATATCGTTTATGTCCTTACCTCTCCATTAGACCTCTTTCATTGCCTTCATTTCCACCTTTTCATTGGTCTCATCACCTTGTTAAGTCTTGATTTTCTGTAACATGCTAAACCTATGGGAGATGCATATTTGAACAGATGATTTCCAGACAGATGAGCCTACAGGTGATGGAAGTACTAACTACACCAAGCATGCCATTCTCGGAAACTGCAACACCATCTGAAACATCACCAAGCTCTGAGACTTTTTTGGGGCCACTTACATCATAGGCTTGTGTCTGCCTTCTGATTTCTGAACTCTTGCTTGTGAGCACATAGATGTGGCTATAGTGTCGCTCTGAACTTCCTAAGAAAGAAAAGCTCTCACCCAGTCATTAAGCCATGTCTCCAAATAATTGCCTAGCACCCTGTCTACTATGGGGTAGTCCTAGCTCCAGGAGACCACCATCTCCCTCACTAAGACTTAGGGACAAGTGGTAGATAAGGGCAGCAACAGAATCACTCTGAAGTTTCCCTTCCCCATTTTCCTTCTGTGCTCTCAGATCCAGGGGGATATTCAAGAGAGTGGACCCAAATAAGCAGCTCTTATCACTCCCTGCCCTCCTGTGAAGACCATTTGGGGTCCTTAGGGGAAGATCTGCTGGCTTCTCTAACTTCTGCATCTCCCTAACTACTTTTCCTCAGAATAGAGGAGAAGGGCTGGCAGGCAGTTACCAGGGAAGATTAGAGAAGGCTGTTGTCACTGGGAGGCTGGCTGCAGGTTTCTATAACCCACGACTCCCAGACATGCCGGGACATGTTGGCACGATTTATGCATGCTGGCATTGTTTTGGTGGCTACAGCAGGCAGAGAGTCCCACTGAAAGGACTTCAGAGTGATACTCAACATCTAGGCACTACATGCTTCTCCTTCTTTAATATAAAAGGACAATTAGAATATAAATGCTTTACAGTAAAATCCATAATAACTTACATACAAAATACTACTAATTAAAGATGAAACAGGCTAATGACATCATTCTTACAGAGATGGCTTTTAGTCAGCACAATATTTGAAGCAAGGTATAAGCTTTCCAAGGTAATTTTCTTAGCAACATTTTCTGCCCTCTAATTTTAGGACACTTGTAGCAGAAATGGTGGGTTTTCACAAGTCATTTTGTTCCAGATGAATGTCTGACTGCTAATTACATTCAATATGTGTGCTTGTTCTAGTGCATCAAGTTAAATACATGCACAGAAGGTGTTTTAAATACCTTCTCTCTGAATGGCTATTTCTGGATAATGTTATCACTATGTAGTTATTTCAGGTTACAAAGAATTCTGTGAATTATATCTATAGTTTCTTGCTTCCACTGTACTTGTCTATTTGTGGTCACTTTTTTCAAAATACCTTTCTTTTTTATGAAGATCCAACATCCCCAGTATGTGATTTATGGCAGCGTGCACTGCTGTCTTACAGACCAATAGAAAATATGCAATCTTGTGTTATATGTTATCTTTTGCTGGAGTCGTAGCATGGACCACTCACTCAAGTGTCTAAATAAATCTTTCCACTAATCCCTTTTCAAAGAGTAGAAAGAAGTGGATGTGATATGTTTG
>VZTL01066910.1:0-20912 GCA_013400535.1 Scopus umbretta | reverse complement strand
TTTTTTTTTCTTTTTTTTTCTAATCAATGACTAGTGTTTTCTCATGTGCCTTGAACAAAAATTCAGATTATAGAAAGTTTGCTAAGTCCAAACTGCCCTGATGTACTAACCCTGTGCTACTGCTAGGAAAGATGTAAGATAGCAGGCTTTTCTAAGGAAAATGAAAGCTGCTGGTGAACATTATGTATATGGCCTCATTGCTATGGAGCCAAAGTCCCAGTGTCATCAAGTTCAGTGGGAATGGGCATTACTGAAAAGTAATAGTTTAGGATTTCCTTGTTTTGAATGCATTTAGCGTGGTAAGAATGGATATTCCTACAAATGTTTACAATAGAAAATGATGATGGCTAATTGTAGTATGATGTTTACATAACTCTGCACAGATCAGTTTTATTTGTATTAAGTCACTGCTTAATATAGAGTTCACATGGCATAAAGTGCTGTTTATTTGGAACAAAATTTGGATTTTTGTTGTATGCCTCATCCTTTCAAAGCCATTCTGAGTGAGTTGCCATTGTTCCTTGTTTAGTTTTAAGGAAAATAAATCTGGGTTTGATGGGCTTTCTCCCTGTTCTGCTGGGGATTTCTGATTGACAGCTACATTCTTTTGGTTCATGAGTATGAATGAAAGATCACCTTAATGCATTAAAGGTAGATACAGATTAAGGATAGCTCCACCCTCGTGGAGCTATTGAACACAAAGGTGTTCAATCAGCTCTGTTTCAACTGTGTTGATAATACTCTGCTTCTATCAGGGTGACTCCGTTCACTTTTTCAAAATAGACTGAAAAGGCTCAAAGTATTTCATTTAACATCTCTTACTTTGCTGAGACTTTGCTGATCAAAATCAATTACTTCTGGCTTGTACAACTAGGTCACCTTAACATTTTCTCAGCTTTAAATCTGCTTCGAAGAAACCACACTGAATCAATTAAAAGTAGATAAGATATGCACATGAGCTATTCATCTCTCAAAATGTGTTCTTTCCAAGAAATGGCCGTTTGCTCATCAGAGGAAAATCAAAGCTGCTTGTCATCTGAATGTAGCAATGAAAATGTATTCAGCTTAACAAGGAACAGAAATTGCATATTTGTGATCTGTTTCACTCTTTTAAAAGCTATTTGATTAGATCTTCCGTTAATTCTAATAAAGCAAATAAAATGAGACTGAAACTTTCCTGATGCAAGCCATACTTGTGTTTGCTCTCAGCTTTGCTTTCCTATGGCATGTTGACACTAGGGTCTTGGGAATTGTCTATACATTTTGGTAACGGTTATTTCTATACTAGAAGAAGTATTACACTAGATGTATATTTTGGAATTGTAAAATATGGAATATTCATAAACCACTTCCCTGTATTTGTCACACTTCAGTTGAATGTTTAGAGATGCAAAATTGTAACTGTTGCCACATGAGCACCAGTTAACTTCATTCCACCCTGAATCTCTTTCATCTTCTGATGGGTGAGGTAATTAATTAATGTAGTCATTAAGGGTGATGGATTTAATATACTTAGAGTCATGGCCTGGGTGATGGAATATGTAACTTGATCTCTATTGTAAAGTACATAAGGCCCATCAAACATACATCTTCTGAGAAATGGTAGGTTGAAGTCCACAGCTAAGGGAAAATAATGGAGGGCAACCTTGGTTGCCATTGACTTGCTCCTTGAATGTCTCCAAGGTTTTGAATCATAGCATGTCTTATGGGTCCTCCCTGCCCCACTTACATTTATATGGCAGACTGTATTGGATCAAAATTACAGTACGCTGTCACAGAGCTTTTTACTACAGTGTAAGATGGGATGAGGTTTAGGGAGAAGGGAAAGAAAAACTCGTTCTCTCTCAGCTGTATTACTAAGAAGGATGGTTGTCCCTTTAATGTTAACCAAGCATTTAGGCAGGTCTCTGCACAGCCATGAAGCCTTGCCGAGGGACATAGCTTCCTGTGTCATCTCAAATGCTTATACCTGAGGAGTAGGGATGCTGGCCTTTCACCTCCTCTTTGCTTTTCCTCCAGTATCTGTGCCTCTCTACATGCTATTGTAGTATATTTAACTCTATTCTTTTGGGAAACAGTTCTTTATTAAGAGCAAACATGTTACTGTGCCATCCAGGATTTCAGAACTGTGGCCTTTTCATTTTCCTAGGATGGCTATGAAGATTCTCTGGATCAACTTTGTTGTGCACTGTCATCTGAGCCATTCCACATTTCTTTGCACATTGAGATTTCATTTTTAATGTTATTTTGTTTCTGCATTTAAAGCAGAATAATTTTGTAAATAAAGGAAACAATATAGAACTGAATTAATTAAATACTTATGCTTCTAACTCTTCTACAGGTTTCTAACTTCTTTCTAGAAGCCATAAGTACTTCATTGATCTGGATGTTTGCTGGCATAGGGACTATGTTCTTTCAGATGGCAGAATTAATAGATACCTGAGTCCTACACCTTGTTTTGAGGAAAGCATAGTTTCCTTCTAACTTGCAGTTTCTCAGCTTTAAGGGAATAACTCATTGACATGACCCACACTGAATAAATAAAATGAAGAAAACAGTCTTTCTGCGCTTTCTGAGGAAGCTGAGTCTGTTCAAAGTCAGATTATCACTTCAACAAACTGGTTCTAACTTCAGTGGCTTTTACTTTTGTTTGTTTGATTGGTTAGGTTTTCTTTACTTCCTTTAAAATATTGGTAGTAATTGCACACAGCCTGAATCTTAATGTTAAGTATGTTCTTAAGACACAATATATTTAAGCTTTAATGTAGGTTGCCATAATTTCACACTTAATTTTAGTTACACTTCTTTTTAGGAGGGGAAAACAATGTAATTAATTACATATCATGTTTAACCACAAAAAGAAGTGATCCACTTTTCTCTGCCTTTGCATTCATTCAAAACACATGGTTCTTATACTACTTTAAGTTACACATGAAAAAATACAATAAAAGCACATTACTCTCTGTACACTAGTGCTCTTGGATATAGGAATCTGTTGATGACTAACTTTGTTAAAATGAACTGTCCCAGTAACAGTCAATTTTAGTGTGCAGCTGGTAAATGTCAAATTGGTTTTGTTTCATTCCAGTGGATGATCACTTTTAAATTATATCTGTGCCTGTTGTGAAATTTCATGTTGCCAAATTGTGCTCCTTGAATGCTGTGCTTTCCAGCCCTCTCTGCTTAATACAGACTGGCACCTTCTTTCTCTCTGATGTCCTTAGTGAACTGAAAATCATGTATTGTGGAGATCCTCTTTCTAATCACACTGCAAGTGCCTCTCACACTGGGGAAAAAGTTACACCTTCTGCACTTGGTGAAAACCAGAGTTCGTCAGAAGCTTTCCTCGAAGCACTGCCAGAGATTCCTCAAATCCTGTGAAATGGAAGAAGGCTGTAATTATTCACAGGACTCACTGGCCAGGTGTGGCTGCCATTTCAAGATTCGCACTAACATGAGTACTGTTCAAAAGTTTTTGCTGCAATCTTATAGTGCATCTATTAGATTTATGGGCTGGAGACAGGCTTGAACATCTTTTATAAAATGTCAGATTTTTCTTTGTTTTAACAACTAAACTGTCATCAGTCCTTTAACAATTCTGTCTTTTAATCCAAAACTTTTCACTTTAGAGCTACATATTTCATAGGCTCCTTTGCGCATTATCTGAAACTCATGCCTTTTTTTCTCTTAGCTACAGCAATAGCATCTTTCAGTTTCATCTTACAATCTGGGACAAATTTTTTGTCATCACAACATGAGAATTTTAAGAGGCAGTTGTGCTTGTTTTTTATGTGCTTTCCATCATCACATCATCATCAGAAACAGAAACAAAGGAGATGGTGGATGTGTGCTGGGGGTAATGATATCCTTTCACTGGGATTTTATTTTGCTGAAGCATACTCCAGCACTTGCCACTTTAATTTCTATGGGGTGGTGAATCTGATGTTCTTGAGCAAACCCCCTTGTCCTTGGGCCAGGCAGCTCTCGTCATTGAATAAAATGACTCTGAAGGCTTGGACAACTTTTGAGGGTTTTCTGCACTCTCTTACTCTTCATATATTTCTGGAGGAAAAAAAAAAAAAACCCAACCAAAACCCAAGAGCCAGTGGCTCCAAGAGAAATGGACTACCTCATTCCCACTGTGGAGGCCCCAAATAACATGTGAACTGGCATAGAAGACTGAGGGGATGGAGTATGCCAAGACCATCCAAAAAGTGACTGAACTTACTTCTTTGTCATGAAGCATGGAGATGTGTGCCCTGAGTAGTCCCTTATGCAGTATGCACATGAGATTTCTTCATAAGCTTGTCTTGTGTCTACTTTGCCTGTCATTTGTCCATCAGTGGCTGCATCTTACCACATCACCTTAATGTGTCTCTCTCCTGGTCACCTTCCCAACTTTTTGAAGAATAGATTGGTTAGGTGGCAGGGGGTCCATGAGTGCATTTCTATTTGTGAGCTTTGTGGTCTCTTTTTGCATGAGGGAGTAGTTGTGTAGTTTAGCTTTAAGCACACAAGTTGAACACAAGTTTTGTGTTTTGTTCTGAAAACAGTTCCATGTTCATTGTCCCTCTTGCAAAAACCAGTACCATGAGGTGCAACAACTGCCACAGCTCTGCCCTGGGATCTCCCCTGTCCTGGCACATGGATAAGCTCCTGGTTCTTGTTTCTTCATGGTTCTTCATGGGTGTCTGAAGAGCCTTCAGTATTGTACGAGTCTATGGGTCATGAAAATAAACAGACTATTGAAACAAGCAGCAGACTGTTGACATAAACATAAAAGACAAAGCAACTAAGCCCATGGAGGGGCAGAATAAAAGGGAACTACAGAGAAGTCTGTTTCTTCTTTCATATTATTTGAAATTTGTACCATCAGCCTTCCTTCACACTAAGTGCTTTCTTTTCTGCTTCATACATAATTCTATTTCTGTACTCTTTTCAAATCAACTGCCAAAATCTCCACACATGAGGCAACCTTAAAATGCACGTTTCCCATTTAAGCGTTGCTTCTGATTTTTGAGTGGTCCCTTGTGGTGCATGCTCACTGTTCTCTATATAGCAAAAGTTCTGTGCAACTTAGCAACAAAGCTCAAGAAAAAGATGCATAAAACTAAGTGGAAATCCAATATTAATAAGAAGATGCTCTCCTGCTGGAAGATGGGGAGGTGCAGCCGGTGGCATGCTCAGGTATGAATTCAGCTTTAGACTGGACAGTGGGTGTCTGCTGGGTTCAAAGAGCTAGTCCTAGGGAGGAGGTATGGATGAAAGACCTAACAGGAACCAGAGTCAGGAAGATATTCCTAGTGTTGGAACTGTTCCTTTTTACCTCCATCAAGTGTAAGGGTAAGGCCAGTGAGAATCTTAACTTTTTCTACTCCCTAGGAATCATCTTCCTTTTATTTGACCTGTATTTAGATTTTAATTTTGCTCCTAATGTTTCTGACCTGAAGAGAAGGATACGGGCCAAGGCTCAGTCTACTTTTTCCAGCGGTACTAGCTGGCCTGTTAAAAGAAATTCTCTCCCTTCGCACAGACCTCTCTTCATCTATGTCCTCAGACCATGACAGCTGCTGCAACACTGCAATTACCACCGTGACAGGTATTTGAAAGGGCTTTCAACCAATGACAGACAAGGCAGGTTTTTACAAGGCACTCCATGGTGACTGTCACCTTTTAATAACCTGGAAAATGACTCAATAGATAAGAAGTGACAATTACTGTAAGATGTCCAAAGCAAGCCTACCGTTATCCTATTGAATTGCTCAAATGGTATAGCAAAAGGATTTATGGTACATTTGCACAGTAAATGAACAGACTATGCATGAAAACTGTGGCACACAATGACCAAAAAAATTGTTTTAAGCCTGTTATGCCAGACTTAGTATAAAAAGTGGCTCACAAATTACAGACATAACTGATTTGGTGAGCTGTAAATTGTCCTCTGGATTGTTCGGGTTTTTGTTTGCTTGTGAGAAATTTGTTTAATTTTTTCTGTGTTGCAGATTCATCTCAGGCAGGGTTTTGTCCTGATCCTACAGTTCATGTATGATGTACCAAGAAAGGCAAAATGCCTGTGTTTCTAGAGAAAGTTTTGCACTTTTTTTTTAGAACTGATGTAAACAGCCTCTTTAGTACTGTACATTTTCTGTTCCCATCAGAGCTTGTCCTTTAAGTGACCTTTGAGAATTCTCCAGCAGATCTGTTACGCACCTAATTAACATTTCTAAAACTCTGTGCAAAAGGTGCAAAGACTATCGAGTGTTTCTGAGGGTGGATTAGGAAATGTCGCATTCAAGAAATCTGAAAAGGTGTTAGCTGTCTTTCTGTTACAGTTGTACTCCTACTAGCATCATTCACAAGCCCAACACTTTCTTTATGTGTACTGGAATAGCAGAAACCCCCAGAATATGAGGGGGAGTTGCCTAGTTACTTGTGATTTTAGCCCTACTTCAGCTGAAATATATCCAGATGCAAATTACAACATGCGGTGACATCGATGAAACTCTCTTGAACATGGAGTCCATAAAAATGAATGGTTTGCATTCATCTGTGGTCATTTTTATCTTACGACAGAAGAGACACAAGTGCTATTCTTAATTCATGTAACTCAAGACAAATTATGGACATAAGATACTGCAGATACTCTTTGTTTTATCTGATTGTTCAGACAGTTTGCTAATAAAAACTGTATGATGGAAGTTGCTTCTGTAAGAGTAGAGAGGAGCCTGTCTTTTATTATGATGTGCTATATTTCTTAGTAAAGGGAAAAGTATTTCACGCTTTGTTGTTTTGACCGAGGCATGACAACTAATCTGTGGTATGTAGCAGCCAGACAACCAGCTTGTTATATGCCTATCACTTCACGATGGAGCCTGGCAGCACAGATACCCTGACTGCAAAATGTCACAGGGGCTATTTCTCAGGAATGCAATACTTCTGGCCCATTTTTAACTTAAGACTGCAACAGCTGAAAGTAGCACATAAGATGTGCAAATACGCATCAGGAATACTCTGGTAAGGTAACAGCCTATAAATGAAAGTCTATTATTAACAGTGAATTGTTGTACTACTGTAGCTCTTAAAGATATGGAAATAGCCCTGCTTCTTTTCTCACTAAGGTCAAAAGCTACATTACATTCAAAGTTCTTGAATGATCCTATAATCAATATCCCAATTTTCCAGGCAGCAGGTCAGGAAAAGGAAAACAAGAGGGGTCAGCGTACAGGGAATGATAAAATAATGGGCTAAGCAGCAATACTGATCTTGTTCTCCATGAGGTTCAAGAACATGTCTGTTACCTCAGGGAGTGCCTCTGCTGTGCTGTCTCATAAATAACTTAACTTTTGCTTGGTTTTAGCCAGACTTTCTCGTGGAAGAAGACATTTTCAGTCTCATTGACCATTTGCCTGCCTGTCTATTTTTGCTAGCATTTCGCCCTCTCTCCATCCCTATAACTGTTTGCAGATTTCAAGCAAGAGCAATACGGAAGGAGACCTCTAAAAAGTGAGCAAGGGCAGTCCTACAAGTTAACATTTTCTAACACAGTGCCTGGGTGAAAGAGAGAGAATCAAATGAGTACCCCATGATGGTAACGGTGGGCAGAGCTTTGCTGTTATATATCGCTTTTGGCAGTGGCTATCTGGGTTACAACACATGTTGCTCTTCATGGCGTGGAGGACAAGGCGGAAGAGGAGAAGTGGGTTGTAGGGAGCTGTGTTTATTTCAAGGAAACTGCTTGAGGGGAAGGTTATGGGGCAATCCATACAAATCCTTAGAAGATGAATCTTGCTTAGTTCTAGTTTTCATAGCACAGCTCATTTCATTTCCTCAAATTATTTTAGATGATGTATATACTTTCTGCTTTAATCTTGCTCATATTTTCTCATCTTGTGTACAGGGAGCCTTTTGAATCTGCTTTGAATGTAGGTTTGATTACATCAAAAGTAAGTCCTTACAAGTAAAACTTGCATTATACAGGAACATATTTCTAAAAAATGCATTTACATTGCAGGAGAGCAAAATACAGCTGCACTCAGATACGGTTGCTCCTTACTTCAGCTGTAATTTCCAGGGTTTCACTGGCAGTTACATATGTAGCTAATTAATGGCAATGTTCTTTCATCATGGCTAAAGGGAAGTTTGACTCAAAGCTTGTTAACTAGGATGACTCTTTATTTTAATTACAGGGAAAATAACAGAAGAAACTGTGAGAGATCTCTGTGTCTCCACTCTATCAGACTGCTAGCTCTCACTCACACTTGCAGCTATGGCTTCAAGTGAATGCTCTAATCTCCTTAAGGGCTTGTTACTCACACACTAATCATCAGCGTAACAGGGAGCCTAAGACTGTCATTGAAAACACTCATAAAAGGCGGTACCGATAGGAAATGGAACATTTCATGAGCTTTCCCTCCAAATAAATGAGAAACCCATTCTTGGCTTTGGGCAGACATCAAGCAAACCACTAACGTGACATGCTAAACTTCTGTCCAGGTTACTGGAAGGATTTGGTTTGACTATAAACTGCAGCAGTCCAACAGTCTCACAAAATACTGGCTGAAGTTGGTGTTTTTAGCTCACTGGCAATCTAATTCTGTTACTCTCTAGAGGTTCCTGGAAGAAGACCAAGTACACACTAGCTATGATTACTATATGTACTCAAGCTGCAAGTAAGTGGCAAGCAGGCTGGACACATGTACTGACTCCCATGAGGCAAAAGGATATCACTGTCTGCTTCCTGGTGCTCTGTCATATGTATGAACCAGTTCTTGAGTAAGAACAAATGTCCTTGTCACTAGATTTACCTAGCTCAGCAGATTTGCCTTGACTGTAACTGAAAGGGACCAGCAGGGAGTCTGCCTGACCTTTCAGGAAAGTTTATCCCACTTTGCCATCTGACCTTGGCAAGCATCCTCTCCTCACCAATGTCAGAAAAGTGCTGTTGGTTGGAAATTGCATAAGGCACAGCTACACCAAACGGTTTCAAAGCTGGAACTAGGTTTTGAATGACTGGTCATCATGCATACAGACACTTTTCTGTCACTAGCAACATGTAATATTACTATGCTTTTTTATTCAAGTAGCATGGAAAAGTCTAAAATGGTGTTAAGGTACAATTGTGCTGGGTGCAGTCAAAACACAGGCTTAGCAGTCCCTGCTGCTTTCCGGGCTACAAAGAAATGGCAAATCAGAAGTGTTATTACCATCTGTATTTTGTAAAGGGTGAGATGAAGAAAAGAGAGGTCAAAATGCCAATCCAAGTAAGTGCATAGTGTCTCCAGCTTTTTTGCCATACTGGAGAGAGACTCGAATTCCATCTCTGGGCACCTAGCTGGCGAGTACTATATCTCCCAGCCATGGCACACATACTGGTTCTTTTTGTGGGGCTCAGGGGTGGTGAGGTCTCACCCTGATACCACAAAGGGACATGGCTGGGTCATCCGTTGGTGTCCCAGAATTTAGAAGTTTCCCTAGAACAGATGTAGCTGTTGATATTCAGGTCAGTTGGATTGTGAAATGACCTGCAGATAGACCTGATAGTGTCCGTGCAAATGGCAGCTCAGTCAAGGGGATCCTGTCAAGTTTAAAGTAACCAGGCAAGCTTTGAACTGCAGCGTGGGAGAAAAGTCCTCCTACATCTTTTTAAAAATGCAAGTCCTTTTTCAGATCCAGCCCTACAACCAAGACCCAGACATGGTTTTGAATATCTCGCTTCGTTGCATGAACCAAAGATCATCTGCCTTCCTTTCCCCACACATGCTCTGGCTGTACCTGGTGGGTGCAGCTGCTGGGGAGTCAGACCTGCTCAGTGAGGAGCACTAAAATTAAGGTGAAGCGGTGGTGCTGTCAGAGCAGCAGCACAGTCTCCTGCCAGAGCAAGGCCTCAGGGATCTTGTTAACTCCCTTTCTGACCATTTTCTTGCCAGTTTCCTGCTAGTAAGTTTTAAGCTCGTTGGTCAGTTGCAGCTGTATTTGGAAGAGGATCGGAAACCTTAAAGATAAACCAATTCTTTTAAGTTTTGTAAAATTGCGTAGCCAAATAGAAGAGAGAAGAAAATTAGTGATTCATCCGGGAGTTAAAACATAAGAAGTCCCCTTAAGCATTTGGCAGTAGCCTGTTAGCAGAGCAGCGCGCCTCCAGCGCCACTCCAACTGGCGCGCATCGATGTGTGGCCAGGGCCAGCTTGGGCCAAGCGCTGAGCATGCTCTCACTGGTGTCGATGCACACAAGCCTGGGGGGAGCTGGTTTTCTTTGGTAGTAGATGAAGATTTAGGAGACAAAAACCACAGACCTGCAGGAAAACATACTAAAGTATCTCCTTGAGCAATGCACCTTAAAAAAAGAACTAATGGCAAAATGACAAGCTGACCTCTTATTTTATTGCTGGCACCTCCCATGGCCACTAACAGGATTTCAGTGCTTTGTTTGTGGCAGTAAATCTTTTTCTTTAAGTCTGCGTGCCACTTGTTTTTATCTTCTCCCTTCATCTTTCTTTCTTTCTGTTGTATTCTTAGGGATTTACCTCACACTATCCACTGAAAAACAAAAGGCACTCCAAACCTTTACTGAAGGTAACCACCTGCATACCATAATCACCATTATAAAACTGACTTTTGCCAAAATCTACCCAAATTTGAGAAGCTGCCATTTTTTATTTCCTCTTTGCAAAGCTGGAGTATATAAAAGAAGGAAATAATAAAAGGAAGGAAATAATAAAAGGAAGCTAATAATGATGTCTTACATAGCACCGTGAAGTAACCTTTGTAAACACCAATTTTTCAAGTGACTTCTGTGTGGTGCATGTATTTACATCTTCCGTTCCATCAGCTGTTACCATGGTACACAATGTAGTACCTGCCTGCCACAACGCTTCTCAAGACAATAAAATACAACATGATCTTGGCTCAATCTGTAAAGTGCCCTATTCAGCTTGCTTTCTAAAGCAGTTCGCAGAGTGCAATAGTAATCCTTGATTTACAGCCCAAAAAACAGTGGAGGGAGGAAAGAAATTAATTGTCAAGGGAAGGGTGTGCAGATAAGCTCCTAGAGCTGAGCACCATGGGACTCAGTGGAGCAGAGGGCTGCGGATCCAGATGGCTCAGGCGGGCGAGCTGGCGGTGGCTGCTTCAACAAGGGGAGATTGTGCTTCGGCACACAGAGGAGGCTGGTACCACATGAGCAAGAGGAGTGGGACGAGGGCAAACATAACAGAGCCCAGTGTGTAAGGAAAGCAAGTCCTCGGAGGGCTTCAATGCACGGATGGATGGGGATTTTGATACTGATCTGGAAATGAAAAGGGGGAGACTAGCGGACTAGTCAGAGGGATAGATGTAAATGCTGCAAGGGAGAAGGGCGAGGAGGAAGGCTGGAAAGGCAATTTATGAAATTAAAAAATATAGCCAAGCCTGCCAAGTATCTAAACCAAGCAGCCAGACAACTTACAGAGAGACATTAGCTTCCATGAATGACAGATAGCTGTGGCAGGAAATAAGAACAACGTGAACTGGAAGTTGTTTTTATAACTTGCAGCAGAAATGACTGTCAAATTATATATAGCATAGGCTAAATGCGCCTTAGGGCAACAAGGAAGTATTTTCTTACTCACACAAGGAACGGTCTCAGTGTGAGTCGGGTGTTGCCATCAGCTGAGCAGGGGAAAAAGGGGGCTATAATGCAGAACTTGCAGACTTTCTTATGAGCCTGACACCTGCTTCCTTGACCAGCTGCCTGGAAAAACACATTTCAGTGAGTTTTTTTTTCTCAGATGAGGAAGGAAGTCTATACTACTTCACTTTCCCAGGGGAAATCAGTACTGGCAGAGTATCTGTCAACAGCATACTTTAGCAGCGTATTAAATAAGAAAATGTCCTTATGTCAGAAATCTTCTGGATTAAAAGGGGAGGTCTAACCATAGGACTTTTTTTTTTTTTTTTCTCTTACAAAATCCACTGGCAGTAGAGATTTTGGAAGAGAAAAAATATTTTTAAAGAACCTCCTTGGGCACTCACATCAGATCATATTTCTTCTTGAACAAACGCCAGCGGATTATTCAGAAACATACTTTATCAGCTACAGACTTCTGTCAATTAGTTACCATCTTTTCAAAAACGGAAATCTTTTGAGGAGCGTTTGGAACTTTGAAACACTGGAGGAAAATGCAAAAGTAAGTTAGGACAAATCTGGCGGTCTGTAGCAATGGAGCCATGGCTGCAGGATTTGCTCCCCTGCTTGTAGAGTCCACAGCAGCAGCAGCTGCTGGTGTCTCTCACTTGAGAGAGGCGCCCCGTGCCAGGGCTCCCGCGATCAATGCCTGGCTTCAGATACACAGAAATGAACTGTGAAAAATCAGCCTAGTGTGAAGGCAAACAGCCTTTCTTTAAACATTATTTTCTTCTTTTAAAGCTGACTTCCTCTGACTTCAGTAAACAGCACTGCAATATTCCTATGAACAGAAGCTAGCAAGCAGCCATCAAAGGCATAGGAGAGCTACGCTACCCTCCTCTCACTTACTGCTTTTTCTGCTGCTTCAAACTGCTTTCCCCAGATCGGCTGCTGTTGTATTGGAGTAGAGGAGAACGCAGGGGCTTTCTGCAGAAAGCTGTCATACTGTGGATATGAGGGTCAGGAGAATGGTTCAGCCATCGGTTTGTGTGGGCAGACACAGTTTGGTCTTGCAGTTTACCCATGGTGCTTACCTTGTGTTATCTGCACTAACACAGCCTCATTGTTTTTTTAGCTTGGATTAGGAGCAGACAGAGCTTGCGTTTGCCCATGCTAGAGTGTATAAACATACAGTCTTGCAAAAAGGCTTATTTTCATGCAATGTGAACTGAGCTCATGTGGGATACACTTACTTAGATCACAGTACTGGATGGCTTGCTTTATGAAGAAACCAAGATATTTACAGTTTATACTGACAACTATTTAATAATGCTTTCCTCTGCTTAAGCAGAGCAGAATTTCTTGTCTGTTTATATAGGCTCCATTACCATAATAATTGTACATGTCATAGTAATTAGCATGCTTAACCTAAGAGTACCCTTGAGAAATAAGTCATATTTATTTTAGTTTTATAGCTGAGAACCCGAGGCAAAAGGAATGAGGTGGCTCAAGGTCACTAAAGAGGCGATGAGGCCCTGAATGCTCTTCCACAGCTTCACGACTTCATCTGGCAGCTCTGTGAAGTCCTGTCTTGGATCACACCCAGGGCATCAGGGAAACATGCAAGTGCAACTCTGGGCAGAAACCTTTAGGTTTATGGAGTCTCCTTGAGCATCACCCCTGGGAACGGCCATGTCAGAGGGGCTGTGATTTACCGACACATCTAACAAAACAGGTCAGCACAGCCTTTATCTCCACACCACAGCATCTCTGTGCCCTCCTTGAAGTCTCCATGGAACAGAGAAGCAGAGTTCATGTGTGCTGTTGTGGTTGGGATACTCGGCTCTACTCAGCCGCCAGCCATACAGCACAGGTCATTCACAGCAGTCATAAGCAGCTGCTGCTGGCTACAGACATGCTCAAGGCACCCCATTTTCTCCCTCCAGCTGCTGTCACTGCCAGGGTTGGTGCTGCAGAGCCATCCGGAATCCTGCCTGCCTGCCCTTGCTCTGCCGAGCAGTGGTGCGGGGCAGACCCTGCTCTACCAGCAGGGAACGAGAAGCATGGCTGCCAGCAGCTGCTGTGCAAGAACAGACATGCTTGCATGTGGAGGAAAGCTAGGCACCAGTGGTTTTGTCAAAGACGTCAAACATCCTTCAGGACACACAGACCTTGTCATCCCCACAAGGTCTTCCCCTGAACACCCTTTTGCCCTTTTGCTCCCCTTCGCTCGATCGAGCTGCTTTGTTGGAGGGTTGGGACAGCTCAGGAGCATGCAACCCGTGCTTCTCTGACTTGTCACAAGGGTCAGCCTGCCAGGTCTCCAGTTAAGGCAGAGAGGTGATGGCATCGCACTGGCCTTCCCTTGAAAAAATACCTCTGCACTTCAAAACAAAAACCATGTGTGTATCATCTCACACAGACACAAATCCTCCTGCACCCCTGATTTTGTGCTGTGCACCAGTTCCTTTTTCCTTGTCAGCACTCCCTGAGCTGACGTGCTGCAGCGTGCATTTGTGGCATGAGCTGGAGGACACAACTGCACGGATGACCGCCAGCTATGTGAGCAGCATCCATGCCCCCGTCCACACCCTCCCCATGCTTAGGCAGCCGTGCTAGGCCACGGGAATCACAGCTAGGGACATCCACCCAAACGACTTTGCAACAAGACACTTGATGTTTACTCTCATTTGGTTCTTCACCCTTCTGGAGAAGGTGGGGGATGTGTCCCTTTTTCTCAGAGTCATCTGGATTTGGAGGACATGGGGGTTCATCTGCCTTAGACCCAGATTGCCATCTCCATCCCAGGCATTTGGACCTGGCTTCCCAGTAGGTGGTAGCTCCAGAGCACACAGCAGTGGGGGACTCGAGGCAAGAGCTCACCTGCCCAGCACTCCACATGGCTCTGGGAGCATGGGGGCTGCAGAGGGGCTGGCTCTGGCACCTCTTCTCTGCCAATGGCCTTTGCAAGAGAGAAAATTAAACATGGGCTGTCCTGGAGAGCAATAACTTTTTTTGCCTCTTGTTGGGGATGAAGTGTGCTTTACCTGACAATGAGTGGCTTGTTTCCTGACTCAGCACTCAGGCAGTAACCTTCTGTCTAAAATTAGCCTTCCGCATATGCATATATACTTACGCACATGTGCACATAGGCACGCACATGTAAATATCTTCAGGACTAGGTGCCAGCCTACCAGACCTGTGTGGGATGTCAGGTGTGGGCACAAATACGCACTGCCACTGCCTGAGAGGGGCCATGAGAATGAGTGGCTCACAGCTTGGAGAACTGATCTCTTGCTCCTTGCTCACATTCCCTCTCCCTCTCTTTGCACCACGCCTTTTTTCTTCTTTTTTCTTTTTTTTCTTTTTTTTCTTTTTTTTTTTGCTATGAGAGGCTAGAAACAAGCCAGAGAGGCTTGTGGGACAGAAGTGGGAAAGCTGGTTGCAGCGCAGACATGCCTCAGATGCTATAGATGTGCCCTAAGGGACTGCAGTAGGGAGGGAGCAAGGGTATTACAGACCCAGGATGGACCTAGAGAGCAAGTTCAAAAAGCAGCGTAGATGGGACCAGCAGGTCTACAGCAGTCTCCCTGCTTTAAGCCTTCCAATGCTTTCTTATTTTGCCCCAAACTAGCTTATTAGTGTTGTTTGCCTCAGCAAGTGACCAATTATATGTTTTATTAAAGGTGGAGTGAAAGAGCTGTATTTTTTGCCCCAGCTTTGAAGGAGTCTAAGCTTGAAGTTTGGCCTGAATGGCAGTCTGGTGAGCCTATAAAGACCTTCCTTAGTGTACTCAGAAACATACTCTGGCACAGAAAATTTAGGCCAGCTGGAGAAGCATATTTCAGACCAAAATCTGTACTGGCCATGGAAGATGCAGTTTAGCCTAGGGGTTCAATTCACAGACAGCTTGATTTAGCTCGGGTGCTTTTGTGTTAGTTCTGTGCTGTTTTATTAAGAAGTTCCTCTAGGAATCTTTATGAATTGTTTCAGTTTCTATGGAGAGTTACTGCCAGAAAAAAACAGTTGTAATACTTCTCTTCCCTGCTGCTTCTCCTCTTTACTGAAACCAGCACTGCAGCTTCAATAGGCTAAACTGATGTATGAGGGTTTTCCTCACCATGATTGCTATGGCCAAATAGGTGACAGCATGTATCAAGATTCTGCTGCTTGGTTTCTTGCTGGCTCTGACTATTCTTGGAAGTAGAGTCCTGTTTCCACATTTTCTAGAATAATCATGTATTAAGAACCTCTCCTTTGAAATGTTCTCCTTTGAGTCTTCTGCAGCTTCACATCACTTCTTTAGGAGTTTCAGTATGATCCTAAACACACATCCTACAGAATGACCTGAATTGCCCATGTTAAAGACAGAACCTTGCTTTCTAAAATGAGGGGGTACTCATGCCTCCTGGCAATCTCAGGCAAACACATTATCTTCCAAACAGTTTGTGTCAAGTAAGCTTAAAAAAAAATCTGGGAAGGAGGGAAAAACCCTGAAAAAACAAGCTGGTTAATGTGAAGAAAAAATTCCATTTTTACTTCCATTCCCCACCCCACCCCCCAAGCTTTTTTCCTTTTTTTTTTTCCCCAGCCAATCTGATTTTTCTAAATAATGCTTCAGAGCACATACCTCCACCCGTCAGGCAGCTCTCTGCTGGCTTTCCATATATGTGCTCACATGTACAATTTCATCCCTGTTAGAATCTCAGTGTCTACGGGTATAACAATTTCCTTTTCCACTTCTGCCGATCATCTAGCCTTTCTACTTGTTATCGGGCAATGGTGTGTTGACGATCCAAGTTAGTAACCTACTTTCCCAAACTTATCTTTCTTATCTTGTACCTAAGAACTATCAAATTCCAGAGGAAACATCTGTCACTAGATTTAAAAGGGCGGGATAATAGGAGCCATAACTACAGATCTAATTTTGCATATATCTAATAAAAGAAAGTCAGATGTGGTAAAAGCATATTACCAAGGAAGTCAGACTTGCCTTGTGGCCTGTCTTCCTTTTGCAAGTCACATACTGTCAGAACATATTTTAGTGTATGTTCTGCACTGGCATTTTCCATACGAGAAAAAATGAAGAAGAGTCATGATTAAGGACATACAGAACTTTTGCCAGCAAATAATTAACTGACATGAGTTGCGAATAGTTGTATAACATGCCATATAACTGGAACTCCAGACACAGAAGATAGATAAATCTAGAATTGGATTCTGCGAATAGGGCTAAGTCCAGTCTGAATTAATAGACATGCAGAGCTTGAGAACATCTTACACAGTGTTTCCAGAGAGACAAATGAAGAGAACTGGGAGCAGAATTGCACTGAGAAATCAGACATGCATACAGGGACATAGAAACACTATCTATTTGCAATCTTAGTTATAAAATAATAAATCAAGATAATGTCAAAAAAATGTTAACAGAAAGGTGAGAAAAAAATAATCCCAGATACAGATATTAATTCTGCAGGTAGTATGGGAGATCTAGATAGACATAAAATTAAGCAAGTGTTACTGCCTAAAAATTAGCTGGTGCAGCACTAAGTACATAATGTTGTGTTATAAATTAGGGGAAAAGATTATTTTTACAGAGCTCTGAGATACAGGATAAAATTTTATTGTATCAAAATCAATTTTTAAAAGTCCCATTGAATGCAAAGGGGCCAAGATTTTACCCTTACTATCTGCTTTTGGACAGCAGCAGAAATAATAGAAGAAAAGGCAAAATCATTTTTGGGTTTAGGTGTGATTTAAGAGGGAAGATTAAGCTTTAAATGTGAATTATTACTTTAGAGATAACAAAAGGGAATGCTTCATATATTTAGAAGTTGTAAAGCTCAAGTCTGAATCAAATGATAACCATCACATTCACGTGAAAGCTTACCATGAAATAACAAGGTAAAATTAAGATAGCAAGTGCTTTGCCTGAGTATTAGCAAAATCTTCATACCATAAATTGAGCAGTGCCACGCAGTAAGTTCGTACTTAGGATTTGCTGTGGGATGGAGCCTGGCACGCCAGCTGCACTGAGGGATGGTGCTGTGGGAAGGGCGTGGGGCTGCTGCACCACAGGGTTGGAAGGGTGGAAGGGGCTCTGCAGGTCATCTGGTTCAGCCTCTCGCTTCAAGGAAGTCTGATTTCAAAGTCAGCTTACTTTGCTCAGGAATTTGTTCAATCACATCTTGACAGTCTCCAAGGATGGAGATTGCACATTTGTGGGCAACCTACCCTGTCCTTGAACCACTCACGTGGCAAGATTTTTTCCCTTTTATGCAACTGGAATTTCCCTTGCTGCAACTTGTGACTGTTGCCTCTTGTCCCTCTGCTGTGTGCTTGAACTGATACTTCTCTTTTGCCTCTAAATATCCACAAGATCCACTTTGTAAGATTCCCGTGCCCGCAGACAGAAAGGAAATTTTCTACATAGGTTACTAGAAGTTTCACACAGAAATATTAGTGGAAAATAATCTGCTAGAAAGCTAAATTCCAAGGAGGGTGAGTGACTGAAAGCAGTACAATCATGAGATGCTTCCTGACAGTTCTCAAAATATGCTCAAAGTGTGTCCTTCTTTGGGATGTAGGTTTGCAGGTCACAAGTAGCAGCTCTTTAAAAAAATCATGGCAAGAGTACTTCACAGCTCTTAAATAGGCACCAGAGAGCTTGTGGGAAGTACTGCAGCCATGTGAGTTCCTGTTCCTCATGCTTGCACCAGTGAAATATGACAGCGCCACTGTAAATCAGGTAAGGAGCATCTGCAGTGTGGGCTTGCAATTTGGCTGAAACTCCCTTATTCTGATACCCTGTCCTGAATGAGCATATTTTTGTCATAACACTTGTTAGATTTGTCATGGCATGTATTTATTGTTTTATATATATTGTTACACAGGATCTGCCATGCATGTTTTTTGAAGTACACAGATAATACTTTGCAAACACAATCTGAAAGCTAAATCCTCCTGTCAGATACAAGTCCAGAAGATTTCCAGTGCTTTCCAGTAAGAACAAAACTGCAAAACTGGGTATCTTTATGACTTCCTCCCCACTCTACTGTGAAAGATGCAGGCACACTTGCAAAAGATATTGCAAGACATGAAACTGGAAATTTTGAGTATTGCCTGCTGTATGTATATTCAAAATTGAAAACAGTTTGACAAGCAGACATGAGTAATTTCTCTATTGCTTCTATTTCTCTTTTTCAGTATTCACAGTAGGAATTTGGAATTAGGAATCTGAGATTTCAGTTTTAAACAATATTGCCAGATGACAAAAAAAAATTAAAAACTGAAACTAAACTTTTAGAACTGCAAGATATTCACCAGTTAGGTAGAAATTATTTTACAATATTTTTTTTAATGTGGATTCATAAAACTAGGGTTTATTTGCAAAGGTAAACTGCTACATGATGGTAAAAACAGAACACTAATATTTTTGTAGGTGTAATGAAAAGCAGGAAGCCACTTCTGCAGCTTTCATAGTTTCATTTTAGTTTTTAAAAAAATATTCTGAAATACAGGCAACTTAAAAGCATTGAGAAGTTTCAGAACATGAAAGCTATTCAAAACTTATTGCTAGACATCACTTATAGATGTTTAGATGTCAGTGGAATGGAAATACTTTTCTGCTGTCTTAACTTATTTACTTAGCAAAACATGCTGCTGCTGAAACTTTTCTATCACATATGCATGCATGGATGGAACAGGATTCTGGAGTCTTAAGGAGAGCTTTCAAATCAAATCCCATCTTTGCTTTAACCTGTTCTTTGCACTGAAATTTCTGTGCAGCACTGAGTGGTAACAGCTTTCCAGGTTTAGACAGGAGTGTTATCTTTTGATTTTCATTGATTTTCATAGATGAGGCTTAGCTATCTCTTTTTTTGATGTCAAAAGACTGCCAAAACATTATGCCAGGCAGGAAAAAAAATCACAGTTTTGGCAGATGCTAGATAAACATCCATAAGCCATAGATAATACCACATTATTGGCATTGTGTGTATTGTACTGCCTATACCTCTCTAATTAGGAAATAAAGTCTGATAACTATTTGAGAGCAGTCATAGCTATAAAGTGGAAAATTAGTCTGACTGTGAAGTTAGAATAAAAGCTATAAGACTGGAGTAAAGACTCTAGGAAACAGGGCAGTACAGCAGCCTCGGAAGAAGGATACCTGAGGACAGCTTGGAGAAAGGAGTCACAGCCTGTGGCGAACAGTTACACAGGCACAGGGCAGCCTCTATGAATGAGACTGATTGCAGCAACACCGTGTTGTTTGTGGGGGCAGGAAGGCTGATTTGTGCCATAACTGGGATTCTGTTTAACTCCATGTTGTCTCTCTTAAGAAAAGGAGAAACCTATTGCTTTGGGTGATCCTTCAGTGGTGTTTTCCCATCCTGTCCCATTCTGTTGTTCCGTTGATGAATAAACAAAGCATGCTATTTTCATTCCAGGTGTAAGAAAAAGGTGCAATCTCTATACCTTAGCAAGCTGTGGAAATCACTTAGCCTGGCATTTGCTTCATGCACTATAATGCTCCAAGGAACTAGTACTTTCATGCAATCCCACAGTGAAGAAGTGATATTAAAAGGTACCATGTGACTGTTCCTTGGTTTCTTTTAAACCAGATAATGTGACTGATAGCAAGTGGGTCACAGTCCACAGTTTGCTGCTACTTAATGTCTCTTGAGTTGAGCTGAGTCTTAGTCAATCTGGAAATGTCTAAATTATCTTCAAAGAAAACACATGACCTAGGCCTTTGGAACAGACTGTTTCTCAGCTTTTTCTAGGATAAGGTATTAGTCAAATGATTATTCAAGTGTTGGATGAAACACTTCTTAACACCTAAAGTAAAAATCAGATAGTGAGTTCTGCCATCCTGACCTAAGTAAGTCAGAGGACATTCAAAAGTGTATCAGCAAAGCTGAATAATCTTTTGGTCTCAGCTCTTCCATACAGTCTCAGCAGCAGCAGAGTGAGTCTTTGCATCTTCTCCAGGCTGCAACCTCTTCTGTTTCCCCCCGGCTTGCCTCTCCCAGCCTCCCTGCTTCCCTAGTCCCTCCTCACCAGCTCTGGGTACCAGAAAATAAAAAAGAAAGCCTAAACTTTAATCTTAAAAACTAACAAACAAACAAATTGAACAACAGGGACAAAGAAGATGTTTCTTGTTCTCCTTGGAAAGACAGCTTTGAGTTTGTGAACCATGGCAAATGAATGTAAGCAGTTGCAGGAATCAAAAGCTTATTGCTGATTGTTGCTAAAGATCAATGGCTGTTTGTGTCACCCTCTAAAAGCTGGATTTTGCAACCTGACT